>PVJN01009687.1:0-59824 GCA_004026805.1 Lasiurus borealis | reverse complement strand
GCGAGTAGGCCAGTATTGAAATTTAAGAACCTTTAAAGCAGAAGTGGGGCACCTTTTTTCTGCCAACAGCCATTTGGATATTTATAACATCATTTGAAGGCTATACAAAATTACCAACTTAAAATTTAACCTGCTATATTTGGTCAAATATTTAATTAATTCACCCTAATGCCTTGGTAGGGCCAGATTAAATGATTTTTCAGGCCTTATATGGCCTGAGTGCTGGATGTTCCCCACTCCTGCTTTAAAGCATGGGATCTTTATTTCTTAAATTCTTTGTAATATATTTTATTGATTTTTTTTTTTTTTTTTTTTACAGAGAGGAAGGGAGAGGGATAAAGAGCTAGAAACATCAATGAGAGAGAAACATTGATTAGCTGCCTCTTACACACACACACACACACACACACACACACACACACATTGGGGATGTGCCCGAAACCAAGGTACACACCCCTGACTGGAATTGAACTTGGGACCTCTCAGTCCGCAGGTTGACTCTCTATCCACTGAGCCAAACCGGTTTTGGCTCTTAAATTCTTTTCATATGAAAAATGTTTTATTGATCTTATTTGGGGTTTCTCTTTTAGCACTCTTCCTCTCTTTTTAAGTAAAGTAAAAATTTTATTGGAGAACATTTGTTTTATGAATGAGTACTAAGAAACAAGATGAAGTGAACTTCTAATCACTCAGAACATTTTTGTCAGAGCTAGATTTGTGATTTGGAGATGCTTCTCAGTCTGAATTATAATCTGTAGTTAGTGGTTTTGAGGAATTATTATGAAATATGAAGAATTGATTAGACTACTTATTTTTGCTTCTCTGTTGAAAATGGGTATATTTTAATCCCATTTTTCACAAGCTATATATTCAGTTTTTAAACTTTTTTTTGTTTTTTAACTGTGGCCATGTTAACATAGCAATGTCTTTCTGATCATTATTTCTCAATTTGAGGGAGGAAAATAAATGGAGGCAACATAACTGAGACTTGGCTATAAAGGTCATTTGGGCTAATTCATCTATGGCTTTCTTGTAGTCTCCTGCTAAAACTTCCAGAACAACTGAAATTAGACAACATGTTATCTTAAGTTGTTTTTAGTTTTTCTGCATACATTTGTTTCCAGTGAATGAACCAGCCTAATCTGAATACAAAGTGGGTGTAAAGTAGCTTAAGAGCACTTCATTGTTTCATTTGCTAAGGTGTATTGAATTTTCAGTCATATTATCTTGATAGGAAAGTTCAGTCATTCATGTAGGAAAGGTAAAAATAACTCAACTTGCCCTAGCTGGTTTGGCTCAGTGGATAGAGCCTCAGGTTGCAGACTGAGGGATCCCAGGTTGGATTCCAGTCAGTCTCATGCAGGGGTTTCGGGCTCAATCCCCAATGGGGGGTGTGCAGGCGGCAGCCAATTAGTGATTCTCATCATTGATGTTTCCGTCTTTTCCTCTCCTTCCCTCTCTGAAATCAATAAAAATTAAAAATAAGAAATACACTCAACTTTTACCTAGCTACCAAATACTCAGGCACTGGTTTTGATATTACCTATATTTTGATATTCTGTTTTTAATTTGGAACACCTGGGTTACACATAACATATTTTGAGAACTTTTTTTTTTTTAAGATCTAGTAAAGTAACTTCTGTGAAATAGGAATTACTATTTTAGGATACAATACTTGCTCTGAGTCATGAGTGAATCTCAGTTTTCATGGTTTTCTAAAATAAACTCATTTAAAGACTATGCAATGAGAAATGTCATATTCCTAACTATCTTAGTTCTTTTATAATGACTTTATTATTCTTGTAAAAATATAAAGGTTCACTGTTAAAAACAAGTCAAAAAAGCATCTTACAAAGATAGAAAATAAAAATCCTTAATCTGAGGAAATCTCTTAAAATTTTGAGCATCTTCAGTATTTTTCTTCAGTGGAATCATATATGCTGTTTTGTAATCATACTGTTTTTACTTTAATATTATAAAAAGCATATTTCTGAAAAAAGTTAAAATCAGTTTAAAATTACTTTTAATTAAAATTATTTTTGGAAATACTGAATCAAATAATTTTAAACCTTGATGATAAATATTCCTTATATTAAAAGGAAAGGAAACAATTTCTTAGGAGTACTGGTATTTTATTTTGGGGAGGTTATGCATGGTCTCTTGAAAAAGCCGTTTAAAGAAAAGCATCATCTCAAAAAATATCATATACATTATCTTGTATATAATTTCAGGGTTCTTGGATTTCCCATCACTACCACCACCACTTTGAATCCTATCTATGGTCTATTGCTGGAGGGAAATGGGGTGTTTATAGACCTTTGGCCCTACTTTAGAGACTTCAAAAACCTTGTTAAAGTAGGTACTCTTTTCCCTTAACATGGTAGCAGATGTTTCTTAGGAGCTACTGGTGGGAGTAGTTGTAAGATGGAATCTTACCACAGCCATCAAAACTGAAAACAGCTTTAGCCCTCTATTCTGTCTATAAAGATCTCTCTAATACTTATTGTTCACCAAAAGTCCCAAATGAGAAACAAAGATGGTCCTAAAAACCTGTTTTATTTGATGAATAGCAAGTATTATATTCAAATTAAAGTAAGCAGATGACACAAATGTTCCATTTATTTTAGCAGGAGACTGTTATTCAGTATTCTGTTTTCTAATATAACATGCTCCATTTAGCTAATCTTCATTCTTTGTTATACTTTTCTTTCTTATCAGAAATGGTTTTTAAATACAAAAGATAACACAGTTAATTCTTTTGAAATAAAACTCTAACAATATGTTTTAATTCTATGATGCAATAGTTGTGGATATGTTTACGTGTGAATAGTAAAGTGTGGAAGTATTTATGCTCTTCTAAGTTTTAGATAGTATTCTGGGAGTTTTCTTAAAACAATATATATTTATATATTAGGCATGCAGGGTATATGTATTTGAATTTCCTAAAATTTTCCATTGTAATGAAATCATACATCCTTAACTAAGTCATATTTAGTTACAATGCTGTGAATCATTTATTAATAAATGTTTCTATTGTTACTTTACAATAGCTTGATCCTTTAAAGTTTCAAATAAAAACTGACTTTAGACTTAGTTATTAATGTTCTAGGGATATTGCCAGAAAAAGCTACATGTCCTATATTCTGTGCCAGTTTCTTAAATTAGAATCTTGGATTGCATCCTCAGCGTGTCACTGTAGTGGTATTGCTGGGTTGCTATGATACGGTACTTGTTCTGTAATTTGTAGCATGAATCCTATATGAGATCCTACTTCAGATTTCAAATATATGAGCAGCAGTAGTTGGGAATATTGTATCTTTTCATTTAAACAAAATTATATCTATAAAATTTATTTCTGATTAAGTTATAATAAGATATCTAGTGCTTCAAACAGTTTTTTATTAGATGTAAAAAAAGGTATTAACAATGAAGAAATTGAAATAATTTGGTTATTCCTAAGTTTAGTTTATTACATTGACTTTTATGAAAAATGGGCAAGAAGAAGGCTTTATGATAATGACTATATCAAAATTTCATGTTCTTCTGTTTGGTATTTGAAGTCTTGATATAAATGAATATAGACTAGATTTTCTGGTAAGATGCATTTGAAACAGTATCAGCAAAACTACATTACTAGGGAAAAATTCCAAACTATCTTTGCTGAATTTTTTAAAATCAGTGAACTCTTAAAACTAACCCTCCGTAGCAATATTAATAGAATATTATTACCTCTTTCTCATTTTATGTGGCGGTTTTTGGGTTTTCATTTACATGTTCTATGAAAACTTGGATCAAATTTAGTATTATAAATTAGTATATTGCCTAGCCCATGTAGCTAAGAGGCTGAGCATCTATCTACCCTATGAACCAGGAGGTCACAGTTTGATTCCTGTTACAGCACATGCCTGGGTTGTGGGTTTGATCCTCAGTAGGGGGTATTACAGGAGGCAGCCAATCAATGATTCTTCTCTCACTAGAAGCTCTGTGCACGAAATTCGTGCATGGGGAGGGGGTGTATGTCTCTCAGCCCAGCCTGCACCCTCTCCGATATGGGACATCCCTCTCACAATCAAGGACTACTGGCTCCCAACTGCTCGCCTGCCTGCCTTCCTAATTGCCCCTAACTGCTTCTGCCTGCCTGCCTGATCACCCCCTAACCACTCTCCTGCCAGCCTGATTGATTCCTTAACTGATTACCTGCCAGCCTGTTTGCCCCTAACTACCCGCCCCTGCAGGACTGGTGATCCCTAACTGCCCTCCCCTGATGGCCTGATCACCCACAACTGCCCTCCCTTACAGACCTGGTCCCTCCCAACTGCCCTCCCCTGCTGGCCATCTTGTGGCGGCCATCTTGTTTCCACATGGGGGCAGCCATCTTGTGTGTTTGAAGTGACAGTCAATTTGAATATTATTCTTTTATTAGATAGGATAGAGGCCTGGTACGTGGGTGGGGGCTGGCTAATTTGCCCTGAAGAGTGTTCCAGATAAGATTGGGGGTTCCCTTGAGGTGTGGGGCAGCCTGGGTGAGGGGCCTGTGGTGGTTTGCAGGCTGGCCACGTGCCCCCAGCAGCCCAAGCGGAGGCCCTGGGATCTGGGGTTTATCTTCTATAATTGAAACTCTGTAGCCTTAAGTGGAGGCCAAAGCAGGCCAGGTTTGCGGAAACTTGGCTTCCTTCATCATCAGGGGCAACTCAAGCCTCCTGCTTTCTCCAGCTCTGTGGCTGCCACCATTTTTGTTGGGATTTATTTGTCTTCTATAATTAAAACTTTGTAGTCTTGAGTGGAGGCCTGGGCCCACCAGGGCAGGTGGAAAACATGGCTTCCTCCATTACCGGGGAAACCCAAGCCTGCTGCTCTCTCTGTGGCTGCCACCATCTTGGCTGGGTTAATTTACATACTTGCTTCTGATTGGCTGGTGAGCATGGTTTGTGGGTGTAGCAGAGGTATGGTCAATTTGCATATTACTATTTTATTAGATAGAATCATTGATGCTTCTGTCTCTTCCTCCCTCTAAAATCAATAAAACATTTAAAAAATTAGTATAGATAGCATAAAGACCAAATAAGGGTATTCTAGGCATGTGTTGTATACACATTTTTGGTGGAATGAAGTTTATATTAGTGGCATTTTATCTTTAAATCTCAATTGCTCTTTAAATGTTTACTGTCTTTCAATAATTTCTTGGGTATTTGATAGAAAATTATTTTAGAGATCAGGACAGGACTGAAGTTTTTTAACAGCTTTATTGAGATAGACTTTACATACCATACAATTTACCCATTTAAAATATACAATTCAGTATACAATATCTTACCTAATAATAGAGAAACATAAATTGACCATACCTCTGCTATCCCCACAGTCAATCAGAGTGAGTATGCAAATTAACCCAACAGAAATGGCGGTTAGTTTGCACACATACCTGGGTCCCGGGAACCTCCTCGGCACCCAGATCATTCCCAGCCAACCATTGGAGGGGCCTAGCCTGCGATTGGAGGGGTGGGGCTTGGGAAGGGGCCTAGCCTGTGACCACACACAGACCATCTGGAAGTCAGTGCTGGGTTGCCCAGTTGCAGCCTGGTGACCCAACACTGACTGATCAGGTGGCTGAGATCCAAAAAGTGAGTCAGGGTCTGATCTGCAGCCATAGTAGAAGCTGTTGATCAGTGTACTTACCCCTCTCCTTTTCTCCTTCTTTCTTTCTGATCTTTGCCAGCAGCCAGACTTCTCTTTCTCTCCTGGCCTCCACAGGGGCTGCTGTTAAGCCCCATCTTTTTTTTTTTTTTTTTAAATATATTTTATTGATTTTTTACAGAGAGGAAGGGAGAGGGATAGAAAGTCAGAAACATCGATGAGAGAGAGACATCAATCAGCCGCCTCCTGCACGCCCCACACTGGAGATGTGCCCGCAACCAAGGTACGTGCCCGCAACCAAGGTACATGCCCTTGACCGGAATCGAACCGGGGACCTTTCAGTCCGCAGGCTGACTCTCTATCCACTGAGCCAAACTGGTCTCGGCAAGCCCCATCTTTTTGATCAGGCCCAGAGATAGGCTTGGAGATGCTGACTGGCATAGGAACCAACCAATCAGAACCAAAGGTGGGTGCTGTGGGGAACCAATGGCTGCCTAGGAGGTGGAGCTTCTGACTCTGACTGGCATAGGGACTGACCAATGAAAACCAAAGGTGGGTGCTGGGGGAAGCCAATAGCTGCCTAGGAGGCGGAGCTTTTGATGCTGACAGGCATAGGAACTGACCAATCAGAACCAAAGGTGGGTGTTATGGTGAGCCAATGGCTGTCTAGGAGGCGAAGCTTTTGACACTGGCATAGGAACCAACCAATCAGAACCAAATTGGCCAGCAGGAGATTGCAGTTGGGGGTTACATCAAGCCTACAGGAGAGGGCAGTAAGGGGTGATCAGGCCAGCAGGCAGAAGCAGTTAGGGCAATCAGGCAGGCAGGTAGGTGAGCAGTTAGGAGCCAGTGGTCCCAGATTGTGTGAGGGCTATCTAACTTCCAGGATCAGGCCTAAAATGGCAATTGGACATCCCACAAGGGGTCCCCAATTGGAGAGGGTGCAGGCTGAGTTGAGGAAATCCCCCCTCCATGCATGAATTTCGTGCACTGGGCCTCTAGTATTTTAATATATTCATAGGTAATGTTCAGCCATGACTACAGTTCATGTTTTTTAAAAAAATTCTCACCTGAAGATATTTTTACTGATTCATTAGAAACATCTCACTGGCGCCCTGACCAGTAATAAAACCTACAACTATTTTTGGTGTTCGAGAGGATGTTCAACCAAGTCACCCAGCCTGGGTTCACTGCAGTCAGTTTTAGAGCATTTTCATCATCTTAAAAAGAAACCCATACACTTTAACTGTTAACCTCCTATGTTCTTATCCTAGCCATTGATTGCTCTAAGCAACCACTAATATACTTTTTGTCTCCAAAAATTACCCTGTTTTGGACATTTTTATGGTCTTTGTAACTGGCTTCTTTTTATTTGGCATAATGTTTTCAAGGTTCATTCACGTTTTAGTATGTGCCAGTAACTTCATTCCTTTTATGTCTACATAATATTCCATTGTATGGTTTTAGCACCATATTTCATTTGTCCATTTATCAGTTATAGACATTTGGGTTTTTTATTATTATGAATACTGTTCTATAAAGATTTGAGTACAAGTTTTTGTGTGCTATATGTTTTCATTTCTCTTGAATATATACCTAAGAGGGGAATTATTAGGTCATATAAAAATTCTGTTTAATCCCTTGAGGAACTGCCACACTTTTTCCACTGTTGCCACATAATTTTACTTTCCCACCACCAGTTTATGAGTTCTGAACTCTTCATATGTTCACCAATACTTGTTATTCCAACATTTTTATTACAGCCACAGTAATGGATATGAAATGTTATCTTTCTTTGGTTATGATTTGCATTTCTCTAATAGTGATGTCTAGCATCTTTTAATGTGTTTATTAGCCATTTGATAATATCTTCATTGAGAAATGGATCTTTAGAGAGAAACATCCGTATGAGAGAGAAACATCTATCAATTGTCTCTCATATGAAACCTGACTAGGAATTGAACCTGCAACTATAACTGTTGGTCTCCGGCAGGCATGTCAAACTCAAAGACTAACACGGGCCAAATAAACAAGGTTCAAGTTTATGTGGGCCGCAAAAAAACCCAAAAGCTTCAATTTTCATAGAAACATAGGTTTATTTTAATAGAGACATGTTTGAATACAAAAAGCTGAAATAAGTGAGTAATTGTTAATGTAAAATAATAAAACATTTTAAGAAAAATTATTATTTTTTGAACATTAACTTACCAGACACTGAATAACTATACAGATTAATAAGTTTAATGCAAATAAACCTATTTTTCTTGTTCTCCGAAAGTGAAATATTTCCTGTTGCACACACCAAACAAGTTAGTCCAAGACTAATGACATGGAAGTTGGCTGCTAAAATAGTCGCTGCTAGTATTAGTGGAGAGAAATGGTGTGCCTGCGCCTAAGGAACATAAGGGAAATGAATGCAAAAACAATTATAGTAATCAGTCATTAGCTAATGTTGTAGTTCATTATTAATAACTAGAAAAGCCTGGTGCACAAAAATTCATGTACTCGGGATCCCTTAGCCTGGCCTGAGCCCTCCTGTAGTCCGGAAGCCCTCAGGAGATATCTGACTGATGGCTTAGTCCTGCGCCCACCCAGTACCCTGCAGGAAGTGGGCCTAAGCCACAGTCTGACCTCCCTCTTCAGGAGGTGACCAGGTGGGCCAATAAGGGGATGGCGCTGGCCAGCCCCCCCTCATCACCCCTCTGCCACTGATCACTGCCCCCCCCCCATTGCCATCCTCTTCCTCTGCTCACTGGCACGCACCTTGGCTGGCCTGGCGCGCCCTGCTCACTTGGCCTCGCCCCTCGCTGACCAGTTGTTCCACCATCCAGTGGATTTGCATATTATACTTTTATTATATAGGATTATGTATAACAGGATATTATAAAAATACAGTTACAAAACTTTTATTAAAACATTTCTTACATAATATTCTATTGACTGGGCCACAAAAATATTCATTGTGGGCTGCAAGTTTGACATGCTTAGTGTATGGGATATGCTCCAACCAATTGAGTTACCTAGCCTTGGCAGTAATCTGAGATCTTTTTGGCTTGCTTTTTGCAGCATGGAATTCTACTCCTTACACACCAAGACTAAAGTAATCATGCCTCACTATTCTCATTGGTGCTGCACCAAAGGTAAAGCCTCTGTCCCACCAGTAGAGTGTAGGCAGAAAGAAGAAGAGACCCCTCTTCTTGATTGCACTCGCCTGGAACTTAGCTTCAGCACCAGGTAGCTGTGGCAGAATGAGAAATGACAGCATCTTCCTTCTCACCTGAAGAAATCTGTCTGGAGCTGGAGATAGAGGGGTCCTGTGTTCCTAGATGCATCTCTCCTGAGTGGAGGTTCTGCCTAACTGAGCTGGAAGGAGGAAGGGAGGTAGTTATCTATTTTAAATACCATAGACTCTTGCTTTTCTTACCAAATTTTCATAAATATTCTTAGATAGATGTTTTCCGCATTTGTTGTTTGCCTTAGGACCATGTCCAAAGGCTTTTAAAAAGTTATTTCAAAAATAAAACTGTATTCATTAGTTTCGTTGGAAGAGCAGGTGTGTGGGATTCCTTACCTTGTCTTGCTAGAAGCCAATCACCCCGTGGATTAAAATTTTAGCTTGTTTTGTAGTAATAATTAGTACTTTTATCTAGGAATTCATAACTTTTAGACATAAAATCATTCCAATAAATTTGAAAACTTATAGGAATTGAGAAAATCCTTGAAATAAACAGCTTCTGAAATTGATACAAGAAACAAAAATATAAGTAAATCTTACATATATAATTGAATCCTAATTAAAAATCCTGGCAAGGACATTACAAGAAAATTGGATACCAGTATTTCTTATGAACATAGATGCAAAAATCTTTTACAAAATATTAAATTGAATTTAGAAACTTATAACTAAGATTATACATCCTGATCATGTCAGATTTTTATCAGGAATCTCAGCTGGCTTTATGTTAAATGATTTGCCACGTAAATAGAATAAAAGAGAAAAGTCAAATCATTATGAATAGAAAATTTCTTCTGTATGCAGTTCCCTTCTCTCTAGTACTTTTCCATGCAAATTTCAGTTACCTCAGTAGTCCTGATCTAATTTTTAGTAGTTTACATTGGGAGGGCTAGTTTGCTAGAAACAAAGGATTTATCCACACATTTTGTCATCCTTATCTATCCAGTTGTATGAAATGATATATGGCATTTCAGACATAAGTTCATATATATGGTTGTACATAGATTTATCTGCCTTTTTCATATGCTTATTGGTAATTTATGTTTTGTGTACTCTTTTTTTCTATAGATTTTTTTAAATCTTTTTATTGATTTGTAGATGTTCTAGCTAACAATTCAGAATTGGTTATAAAACTAAATGTCTTAAAGTTTTCCTATTCACCTTTAGTTTTTTAGTAATTTTGTAAATAGCATGAAGGAGGGATCTAATTTTTTAATATCTTTATTTATTGTTTAAAGTATTACATATAGTAGTACATATATCTCCTTTTTTTCCCCATTGACCTTCCCCAGCCTCCCCTAGCCTCTGTCGCATGCCCTCATCCCATTTCCCTCACCCCCCAGTGTCTTGTGTCCATTGGTGTGCTTATATGCATGCATACCAAACCTTTGGTTGATCTCTTCCCCCCACCTCTCCAACACTCCCCAGCCTTCCCGCTGTAGTTTGACAATCTGTTCGGTGCTTTACTCCCTCTGTATCTATCTTTTTGTTCATGAGGTTATAATATTCTTTATTTTCCATGAATGAGTGAGATCATGTGGTTGTTTTTTTTTCATTGCCTGGCTTATTTCATTTAACATAATACTCTCCAGGTCCATACATGCTGCTGCATATGGTAAAAATTCCTTCTTTCTTATAGCAGTTTAGTATTCCATTGTGCAGATGTACCAGAGTTTTCTAATCCACTCATCTGCTGATGGGCATTTAGGCCATTTCTAAATCTTAGCTATGGTGAATTGTGATGCTATGAACATAGGAGTGCATATATGCTTTTGATTGGTGTTTCTAGTTTCTTGGAATATATTCCTAGAAGTGGAATTGCAGGGTCAAATGGGATTTCCATTTTTAGTTTTCCACAGTGGCTGCACCAGTCTGCATTCCCACCAGCACTGCACGAGGGTTCCTTTTTCTCCGCATCCTCACCAGCACTTGTCGTTTGTTGATTTGTTGATGATTGCCAATCTGACAGGTGTGAGATGGTACTGCATTGTCGTTTTAATTTGCATCTCTCGGATAATTAGTGACATATGTCTCTTGGCCTTCCTGTCTTCCTTCAAAAAGATTCTATTTAGAGTCGTTGCCCATTTTTTTTATTGGATCATTTATGTTCCTTTTATAAAGTTGTTTAAGTTCCCTGTAGATGTTAGAAATTAAACTTTCATCAGTGATAACATTTGCAAATATGTTCTCCCACACAGTGGACTTTCTTGTTGTTTTGTTGCTGGTTTCTTTTGCTGTGCAAGAGCTTTTTAGTATTTTGATATAGTCCCATTTGTTTATTTTCTCTCTAGTTTCCATTGCCATAGGAGCGTATCAGTGAATAAATTGCTTCTGCATGTCTGAGATTTTGCTGCCTGTGGATTCCTCTAGTATTTTTATGGTTTCCCATCTTATGTTTAAGTCCTTTATCCATTTAGAGTTTATTTTTGTGTATAGTGTAAGCTGATGGTCTAGTTTCATTTTTTTGCATGTACCTGTAAAATGTTCCCAACACCATTTATTGAAGAGACTGTCTTGACTCCATTGTATGTTCATGTCTTCTTTGTCAAATATTAATTGAGCATATTGGTTTGGGTCAATATCTGGGTTCTCTATTCTATTCCATTGGTCTATATATCTGTTCTTGTGCCAGTACCAGGCTGTTTTGAGAACAGTGGCTTTTTAAAAAATATATATATTTTATTGATTTTTTAACAGAGAGGAAGGAAGAGAGATAGAAAGTCAGAAACATCGATGAGAGAGAGACATCGATCAGCCGCCTCCTGCACACCCCACAGTGGAGATGTGCCCGCAAGCAAGGTACATGCCCTTGACCGGAATCGTACCTGGGACCCTTCAGTCCGCAAGCCGAAGCTCTATCCACTGAGCCAAACCGGTCTCGGCAGAACAGTGGCTTTGTAGTACAGCTTGAAATCTGGTATTGAGATCCCACCTACTTTGTTCTCCTTTCTCAGGATTGCTGTGGCTATTCGGGGTCTTTTTTTATTCCAGATGAATTTTTGGAGAGTTTGTTGTAGGTCTGTGAAATACACCATTGGTATTTGGGGATTGCATTGAATCTATAGATTGCTTTAGGTAGAATGGACATTTTGGTGATGTTGGTTCTACCAATCCATGAACACAGTATGTTCTTTTATCTGTGTATATCTTCCTCTATCTCTTTTTTCACTGTCCTGTATTTTTTTGCATATAGGCCTTTTACTTCTTTAGTTAAGTTTATTCCTAGGTATCTTAATTTTTTAAAAAATATATTTTATTGATTTTTTACAGAGAGGAAAGGAGAGGGATAGAGAGCCAGAAACATTGATGAGAGAGAGACATTGATCAGCCACCTCCTGCACGCCCCCTACTGGGGATGTGACCGCAACCAAGGTACATGCCCTTGACCAGAATCAAACCTGGGACCTTTCAGTCCCCAGGCCGACTCTTTATCCACTGAGCCAAACTGGTCTCGGCTATCTTAACTTTTTTGGTACAATGGTAAATGGGATTGCTTTTTTAGTCTCTCTTTCTGTACATTCATTATTGGTGTATAGAAATGCCAAAGATTTCTTGGCGTCAATTTTGTATCTGCTACCTTGCCAAATTCATTTATTAAGTCTAATAGTTTTTTGATAGTCTTGTGTTTTCTATCTACAGTATCATGTCGTCTGCGAATAAGGACCATTTTACTTCTTCTTTTCTAATTTGGATGCCTTTTATTTCTTCTTATGAAATTGCAATGGCTAATACTTCCAGTACTATGTCAAACAGGAGTGTTGAGAGTGGCCATCCCTGTCTTGTTCCTGTTCTTAGGGGAAATGGTTTTAATTTTTGTCCACTGACTGTGATGCTGGCTGTAGGTTTATCATATATGGCTTTTATTATGTTGAGGTATGATCCTTTTATTTCCACCTTGCTGAGAGTTTTTATCAAGAAAGGGTGTTGGATTTTGTCAAGTGCTTTTTCTGCATCAATTGGTATGACTGTGATGTTTTTCTCTCAATTTGTTTATGTGATGTATCACGTTTATTGATTTGCGGATATTATACCATCCTTGCATCCCTGGTATAAATCCTGCTTGGTCATGGTGTCTGATATTTCTGATGTACTGCTGGATCCAATTTGCTAGGATTTTGTTGAGGATTTTGGCATCTATGTTTATGAGGGATATTAGCCTGTAACTCTCTTTCATTGTGTTGTCTTTATCTGGTTTTGATATTAGTGTGATGCTGGCTTCATAGAATGAGTTTGGAAGTGTTACTTCCTCTTGTATTTTTTGGAATAGTCTGAGGAGGATAGATAGGTCTTAGTTCTTCCTTGAATGTTTGATATAACTCTCCTGTCATGTAGTTTTAATTACTCTGTGATAAGGTGAGTCTTCTCTTTATCTTCTTAAAAATCATCTTGACTATTCTTGACTCTTTATTTTTCCAGATTTTAAGAGCAACTCTTTAATTTTCAATAAAATAACTACTGATGATTGCCATCTAGTCCAGAAGCCAGAATCAACTGGCAGACATGAGTGATTTTGCATTCAGAAGATTCCAGCCCCTAGCTTTCTGAGACCTTAGACATTATGGAGCAAAGATAGGTTGTCCCTGCTGTGTCCTATCTCAATCTCTGACCAAAGAAACTATGATGGATAATAATTATTATTGTTGTAGGCCACTAAATTTGGGATAATTTGTTACTAAGCAACAGAAAATTAATATACCAAATATTGTTATTATGATTTAGCTTTTCCTGTAGGTCTGCTTTCATAACACTTAATTAGAATATTCTGATATAGTACATGGGAATAATTTCTCATCCTAAATTAATAAATTGGCATTTATAACTGTTATGAGCTTGGTTAATTTGTATTTGTATTGTATATGATAAAAAGCAACTGTGTCTGAGTGTATAAGTCAGAAGAATAGACTCAGACTTTGAAAATTTATCATAAATATCATGCTTGATGACAAACTTAAAGATTTCTTGATTTAATGGTACAGTCTTTCTTAATAGGTTTCATAAACTAACACCAAAGAGCCCAGTGTTATACATCCACACAATGTTTTCCTAAAGATCTTAATTTACATTAGAAATTTCTTACAAAGTTTGCTAATATCAAATGAATCAGTGTAGTCATCCAGGCTGTACACTCAACTACATAGATTTTATTTTCCTCAAGTAGTTTATTCTGTGTACCTGGAGAACTTTTGTGACTGATCTTTTCAGGAGGAATCAGCCTTGAAAGTCATGTAGCATCACCTCTGAAATACACTGACTCCTCTCTAGAAGCAAGTCACTATATCCAGCTCACATGCACATAAATAGAAATAAACTTCACCTTTTGAAGAGAGGAGTATCAAATAATTTGTGGACACTTAAGCATGGATTGAGAATAAGGGAAGTTTTATGAATATTTAATAGTATTAGGCTAAGATATCCTGCCTGGTTCTCTATCTCATAATAAGGCATATAGTTGTGTTTAATGGTTCTGATAGACTTCAATTCCTTTAAGTTTTTCTTATTGATTAGTGTTTGATGGGCATTGAATTTCTTTGCTTCTGAAGAGAATGAAGAATAATAATGGGAGAGTGTATTCCAATCAGTACATGTGCAAACAGACCAATCAGGGAACTTTTTTTTATATATTTTATTGATTTTTTTACAGACAGGAAGGGAGAGGGATAGAGAGTTAGAAACATCGATGAGAGAGAGAGACATCGATCATCTGCCTCTTGCACACCCCCTACTGGAATCGAACCTGGGACCTTTCAGTCTGCAAACCGATGCTCTATCCACTGAGCCAAACCGGCCAGGGCCATTCAGGGAACTTTTAAGTATTAGCTGTTATAGTATATGAAAGGGGGAATTAATTGGAAGTGAATTGGAAAGTGCCACGCAGTTTCACCTCCTCCTTTCGCCCTTAACTTTAGTCATGTTTATGTTACATTTTTAAGTTTTGTAACATTTTTCTATAGCTATAATTAAGTTTTCTGTAAGTTATTAGTTAATTCTAAAAGTTGAAAAGTCAGTTAATAAGATTTACTGTATGTTGTGTGATTGTGCATATAGACTTCAGAGCCATGTATTGTTACATTTCCTTACATAGATTTTTAAGGATTTCCTAGAGTTTCTAATTGGGTCTCTTTCTTTTATTGCACTTTTAACATACTCTCAATTTTTTCCACTTCAGATCTCCGTATATAAGATACACTGTTCATCTTCATGTAGAGACCTCTCTCATGTAGCCTTTTTCCTCCTGCTCTAAATGGCCCAGGTGCTCTCTAGGTCTTTATTGCTTTCTTGGGTGGCTTCCCTTATTCCTTTGTCTTTTCCCCTTATTGCTGCATCAGATCCTCAGATAAAATCCTAAGCAGGGTTGTGAAGTTGCTAAATTTTTCAAGTACTGTTTTTGCAGGTCTGAAAATGCCCTTATTGAACACTTAGTGCTTTATTGATAGTTATTGTTGGTTAATTACAGAGTTCTCTGTTGACATTAGAATTTTTTAAATTTTTATCTTTATTTTCTTTGATTAAGGTATTACATATATGCCCTTATCTTCCCATTCCTCCCCATACCCTCAATTATGCCCTCACCATCACCACCACCCTTCCTGCCCCCCCCCCCCCCCCCCCCCCCCCCCCCCCCCCCCCGTCTGTGTCCATTGTTAGGCTTACATGCATGCACACAAGTCCTTTGGTTGATCTCTCCCCCCTTATTACCCCCACCCTCCCTTACCTCCCCTCTGAGGTTTGATGTTCTGATTGATGTTTCTCTGTCTCTGGATCTGATTTTGTTCATCAGTTTATGTTGTTCATTATATTCCACAATGAGTGAGATCATGTGATATTTATCTTTTTCTGACTGGCTTATTTCGCTTAGCATAATGCTCCAGTTCCATCCATGCTGTTGCCTTCTTTTTTACCGCAGTGTAGTATTCCATTGTATAGATGAACCACAATTTTTTAATCCAACCATCTGCTGATGGGCACTTAGCTTGTTTCCAAATTTTAGCTATGGTGAATTGTGCTGCTGTGAACATAGGGGTGCATATATCCTTTCTGATTGGTGTTTCTAATTTCTTGGGATATATTCCTAGAAGTGGTATCACTGGGTCAAATGAAGTTCCATTTTTAGTTTTTTGAGGAAATTGCATCCTGTTCTCCACAGTGGCTGCACCAGTCTGCATTCCCACCAGCAGTGCACAAGGGTTCCTTTTTCTCCACATCCTCGCCAGCACTTGTCATTTGTTGATTTGTTGACAGCCATTCTGACAGATGTGAGATGGTATAGCATTGTTGTTTTGATTTGCATCTCTTGAATGATTAGTGACTTTGAGAATGTTTTCATATGTCTCTTGGCCTTCCTTATGTCCTCTTTCCAAAAGTATCTATTTAGGTTCATTGCCCATTTTTTTTATTAGTTTATCTTCCTTTTGTATGAGTTCCCTGTAAATGTTGGAGATGGCATTAGAATTTTAATGGCATAGCCACATTGTCTTCTGGCATCATTCTTACTGATAAATCTGACGGATAATCTATCTCTGGTTCTTTTGTGAGTAATTCTTTTAAATCTTAAATTTCACACTGATATGCTAAATTATCCCTTCAATTTGAGTCTTTTTCCCCCTGTTTATTTAGTTTGCTTTCTTATATAGGCTTTCCTTGAGTATCTGGCAATCTTTATTTTCTATTAATATGTATGAGTGAACAAAACGTTACTTTAGAAGTTGGATGGGTATATTAGCTGCTTTTCTTAGAATAATTGAGCAGAGAATTAAGTAAAAGCTAGAATGTATGGCTCTCTGGAACTATACATTTTCTTCAAAAATCTTACTTCTTTCTTTTACTAGTATTTGCCTAGAGTGGGAGTGTGTGATTTATCTTTTGGAGTGGAGTAGCAGAGTGTTTAGCATATAGCTTTATATAATTCCCCTGTTCTCAGTTTATGTTTAATCCTGACCTCTATTTCATCAGGCTTTTCTAATCTGGGATTCTATAGAACCTTGTCTGCAATCTCCTGTTTATTCTAAAATGTGACTTTCTTTGTATTAGTTTTGTCACTTACCACATCATGTATTTTGAGTTTTCCAGGAATTTATTGAAGTCTGCTGCCTAGGCACCCATTCTAATATTCTCTTTATTATTGTGGGTTTATATATTTTTGTTTACTTTTATTTTGAGTGAAGGGGAGGAGTTAAATTTGACATTTTAAAGTAATATGCATTGTGAATTTCTAAGTGGGCAAAAATTTAAAATATAGCTATTAAGGAACAATTGATATCTCAGACTTTTTATTGGATTCTAGGTGATTTGAATCTCAGATGCATTGCAGATTTGGTTTGTGATTTTGGGCGGCATGCTATGCAATGTGGTATCTTACTAATACAGTATTTTACATATTGTACAGCACTTTCAAACTTTTATTTCAAACTGTAGTAAGAAACATTTAATTTTACAACTCAGTACTCATATAAAGTTTTATCAAATAATACTCTACGTGCAACATGCTGATATTTTCTATATTTTTTAAACTTCTGCTTGTGACCCAGTAAAACGATCTTACTACCAACCAGTGGGTTGCAACCCACACTTTGTAAAAAATTTCTTTAGAGCAGTATTTTTGAAGTGTAAGCAGATATATCTTCAAGTTTGGTATTGAAACACACACACACACACACACACACACACACACACACACACACACACACACAGTAATTCAGAGATTAGGGATGACCTAGCAGGGCTTTTATGATTTTACAACTTGTTTTAATACTTTTCCAAAGATGAAATGCCTTCCATAGAGTTGTCTTGATTCTCCCTTTGCCTAAGACCACTCAGGGATTTCTACAGTGGTAAGGATTTTTTAGTGGGATCAAATTTCAGTCATAATAAAGTTGAAGACAATTAAGATGCATGTAAAAATCTCATATTCTAGTCAGATTTAAACTAATTATGTATTTTTGCAAAGCAAGGCACATTTTGTGTTTCAGATCATTCCTTGATTTCGTAGTTTTCTTGTATCTTTCATAATTTTATTTTTTAATATATTTTTAATCTTTATTGTTCAGATTACTACATTTGTTCCTCTTTTTCCATCCCATAGCTCCCCTCCACCTGGCTCACATCTCTCCCTCTGTCTTTACCTCCCCCCACATTGTCCTCATCCATAGATGTATGATTTTTGTCCAATCTCTCCCTGCACCCCCTTCACCCTTTTCCCCTGAAAATTGTCAGTCCACTGCCTTTCTATGCCCCTGATTCTGTTATATTCACCAGTTTCTTCATCAGATTTTTATTCACTTGATTTTTTAGATTCACTTGTTGATAGATATATATTTGTTGTTCATAATTTTTATCTTTTTCCTTCTTCGTCCTCTTCTTTCAGCATTTCATATAATACTGGTTTAGCTTTAGCTTTTTCTTATCTGTGAAGCTCTTTATCTGCCCATCAATTCTGAATGATAGCTTTGGTGGGTAGAGTAATCTTGGTTGTAGGTTCTTGCTATTCATCACGTTGTCTAGTTGTTGCCACTCCCATCTGGCCTGTGTAGTTTCTGTTTAGAAATCATCTGACAATCATATGGGTGCTCCCTTGAGGTAATTAACTGTTTTTCTCTTGCTGCTTTTAATATTCTTTGTCTTTTGCTCTTGACATTTTAATTATGATGTGTCTTGGTGTGGTCCTCTTTGGATTCATTTTGTTTGCAGTTCTGTGTGCTTTCTGGATTTGTAAGTCTATTTCTTTCACCAGGTAGGGGAAGTTTTCAGTCATTATTTCTTCAAATAGGTTTTCAGTATCTTGTTCTCTCTCTTCTTCTGGCACCCCCATAATTCTGATATTGGTATGCTTGAAGTTGTCCCAGAGACTCCTTACACTATTTTCCAATTTTTGGGTTCTTTTTTATTTTTCAGTTGAGTGTTTTCTGCTCCTTTGTATTTCAAATCCTTGACTTGCATTCCTCTAGTCTGCTGTTAGGTCTCTGTATAATATTTTTCATTTCAGCTAGTGTATGTTTAATTTCTAGTTGGTCTTTTTTTTATCTCCTCTTGGGTCTTGCTAAATTTATCCATCTTTTCTAGGAAATTCTTGAAAAACCTTAATAACCATGGTTTTGAATTCTATATTTAGTCATTTGTTTTCCTCCATTTCTTTCGTTTGTGATCTGTTCCTTTGTCTCCACATTTTCGCTGCTTCCCTGAGTTGATAGAGTAGCTTTGTGTGCTAGATGTCCTATATGGCCCAGGAGCTCTGCCTCCCCAGTTACCTGAGGTTGACACTCTTGGTGCACCTCTTTCTGGACTGTATGATAAGCCTTGTTGTAGTTAAATCTTGATTGTTGTTGTTATCACTGGGGGGAATTGACCTCCAGGCCAATTGGCTGTGTAGATCAGCTGTGTCTATGATGGGAGAACTTCTGTGTTGGAGTCAGCCTTATGAGACAAGACTTGGAAAATTGCAAAAGCCTCTGTGCTCGGCTTGGATGGAGTGGAGTCTTAGGGCTGAGCAGACAGTCTTGGCTTCCCATCTACCCTGCCCTATGAGGCTCCTGGGTCTCAGTGTCCCTCAGTAATCACTGCAGCCCTCACTGCATGCACTCATACACACACTCCTCCAGATCTTTGCCTTTTGCGACTTTCCTGAGTTTTTGTGCACTCCAGGGACCCATATGAGTCTGAGTCCCTAGGGCCTCACCTGAAACTGGAGTTCAGCGCAGTTGGGAGGTTCCATCTTCCTCCCGCTAGAGAAAGCAGTGGCACAATCAGCAGTTCGTTTTCTGTGTGCACTCACATGCTGGCGCCTCCAGACCTCTTCCTTTCATAGCTCCCCTGAGTTTCTAGGCACTCCTCCCTTTCCCCAACATTCCAAACTCCCCCCATATAAGTCTTGTCTGGAACTGGGGTTCGGTGCAGTTGGGAGTTTCCATCTCCCTCCCGCTAGAGGAAGCCAGCCAGGCACTCTGCCGCTTGCTCTTTCCACATGTGTATCTTTGTATCTCAGCTTTTTGTAGCTTCTCTGAGTCTCCATGGGACTATCTCTTTCCTTCTAGTTGTAGAATTTCCACTCAGCCAGCTTTCCTGTCGGTTCTGGATGATGTCCATTCTGCCTTTTAGCTGTAGTTTTGAAATTGTTGTGTGAGGCAGCAGTTTAGATATTCACCTATGCCGCCATCTTGGTTTTTCTTCACAAATTTAAAGCATTTTAAGAGTCTTTATATTTTTATTTCAGAAGTCATGTGCATTTTGTCATTCTTTATAATATTGACATTTGTTTTATTGTAAAAACTAGAGGCCCAGTGCACAAAATTCGTCACAAAATCCCTCAGCCCTGCCTGTACCCTCTGCCATTCGGGACCCCTACACCTTTTTCTGATCTAGCTAACCTCTTCACATTTAACTAAAATATCACTGACTCTAAGAAATCCTCTTTGAATAAATGTCTTTACAATCTGTATTAAGTATTTTCATAAAATACTATTATTTTTCTTTAACAGCTACTTAGAGTAGATGCAATGTGGTTTTCATTCTTGCATCTGAAATTTTTCTTCTTGCTCTTGTAATAGCAAAGTTTATCCAATTTACATTTGCCCTTCCAAGGCTTATATTTGGTTCAGTTTCTAGTTGACTCCCTAATTTTTTTTTAAGCAATAAATTTGGGTTGTGATGATAAGCCTCACTTGTAATCAAGCCTGTAGATCTCTCTATCTGAATATTTCTATAATACCTTTTACTTTAGCATACCAGAGATTGTGTTCATTTAATAGAAAATAACAATAAATGTTACCTGATCATTTGATCTTCTAGTAATATTTTCTAACAAGATGTATTATTCTAGTAATTTAACTTACAAAACTGAGGCATACAGAAATAAATTACATTGAACAATAAAGAATGACTCAAATATCAAAGCATAGTACACTTAGGGCCTCCCTTGTCCAGTGCCTCCGATATCATAGCATAGTACACAGTTCACATGGGACTCAGCTTTCTTTAAAATAGGAAGGGATGCCATACTCATGAAGCAGCTACTTCCACACATTTTTAAAATTTAATTCATAGAACATACTCTTTGTACTAATTATTGGAAAATCATCCTAGCAATTGCCTCTTTTCCTCTCTCTATTGTTGCCTTACATTCTGATGTTATTACTGCTCTTTTTTCATCCACTCACTCTAATAAGATTGTGAATTTTTTAAGGATTGAAATCATGACTTGAGCTTGTGTTTCTCTGTCATGGTGCCTAGATAAATACTCAAATGCCATTCAGTCCAAGTGACTGTGATGAGAGAGGCCCACTGTTGCTGGAGACCTCTGATTTTTATTTAAAGGGCCTCACTTGTTCTGCACCTTTATAGAGGGGTGGTGAGTAGGGGCTGAGGGAATTTGAGGAAACCCAGACAGAATTCTCCTCCTAAAAGATTTTACTAAGCTGGTGACCGGGACCACTGGGCATTAGTCCAATTAAAACCCAGACACACAGCAATAACAAAGGCATTGGACTCCTCCTGCTAATGCATGGGGGTCAGACCCCAGCCTGGAGGAACTCACCCCCGTAATCAGGACCAGGCCGCTGGGTAGACCTGGGCTGGTGCTCCTAACTGGAGAAAGGGAGACTTACCATGGCTGCAGGCTAGAGGCCCTGGACTCCGCACCACGCCCCCAATAGGTCCCTAGCACAGGTTGGTCAGCGGAGTGGCTTCTTTGCCTGGGATTGCGAGGACAACTTGGCCAGGTTCTGCCTGGCCTGTTGGCCCTGTGATCGTGGAGCTGCTCAGTCTGGCCTGTTCTCCCCGTGATTGTGGGCTGTTCGGCCTGGACTCTTCACTCCATGATTGCAGGGCAGCTTGGACCCGGGCAGAGAGCATGGGGCTCTGCCCCTGCTGCCTGCCCAGACCCAAGCCGCCATTGCAATCAGGGCTTGGACCTGGACAGGCAGCTCTGGGTCCACCACCTGCCCAGTCCCCAACTGCGGCTTGGATCCCTCCAGTGGCCTAGGGCACTGACTATGCCGCCTGCATATGCAAATTTACTGGCCATCTTTGCTGAGTTAATTTGCATACCACTCCTGATTGGCTGTGGGCGTAGCAGAAGTACGGTCAATTGGCATTTTTCTCTTTTATTAGTGTAGGTTGTTTTAAGTTGTTATTGAGTAAAGTGACTAATCAAGATGGGATTAGGATATGTGACTGCTACATTTTAGCAATATCTTATCTAAATCAGTGTTGTTGTTTTTTTTAAATTCTCACCTGATGAAAGGTTTGCTGAATTTTAGAGAGAGGAGAAGAGAGAAAGGAAAGGAGGGTGGAGAACAAGGAGAGGAGAAAGAGGAGGAGGGAGGGAAGGAAGTGGGGGAGAAACATTGATGTGAGAGAGAAACATTGATTAGTTGTCTCCCTTACACACATACACACAACCCAGGTGTGTGCCCTGACTGGGAATCAAACCCTTGACCTTTGGTGTACAGATCAATACTCCAATGAGCTACACCAGCCAGGGCTCTAAATCAACTTTTTTTTTTTAATACTTTTATTGATTTTCCACGGCAGAGGAAGGGAGAGGGATAGAAAGTTAGAAACATTGATGAGAGAGAGACATCGATCAGCCGCCTCCTGCACGCCCTCCACTGGGGATGTGCTCGCAACCAGGATACATGCCCTTGACCGGAACCGAACCTGGGACCCCTCACTCCGCAAGCCGACGTTCTATCCACTGAGCCAACAGCAAATTGAGTATAGTTGCAAATAATTTCACTAGCTTCCTATCCCCCAAGAATTTAAAAAGCATAGGCATACATGCCTGGCCATTGTGCCTCAGTTGGTTGGGTGGTTGGGTGTCCTCCCTTGCATCAAGAAGTCACTGGTTCCACTCCTGGTCAGGACACAGGCGTGGGTTGCAGGCTTGATCCCCAGGAGGCAGCCAATCATTATTTCTCCCTCTCCCTCCCTCTTTCTCTAAAATCAGTAAAAACAAAAGGCACAGGCACCCTTGGTTACATTATCATTCTAATGAAGATTCCTACCAGTATCTTATATAAAGTAGATACTGGTCTTGAATGAAGGAATAGTTTTATATATCATGAGCTAAATATCAGTACAGTAAGTCCTCAGGTTATGTCAGAGATCTGTTCCTACAGTGTGATGTAACGCGATTTTCGCCATAAGTCAGAACCAACCTACATAAGCACCTACATCACTCACATCTCACATGGAGCACATAAACAGCAGTAATGAAGTGAAATAGTAAAAAAAATTAAAGGAAAGATAACAATTGCTGATCTTTACTTGTGGTAAATAAATAACAAAAAACATAAAGCACATATGTACATACCTCAAAATGACGGAACTTTTTTTTTTTTTTTAATAAATGGGAGATGGCAACGTAACCATGAAACGATGTACGTCTAGTCCGATGTAACGCAAGGACTTCTGTACTGAAATGTGTTTTTTAAAAATATAATCTCAGTTCAATAAATTTAAATTAATTTAAAGTCCTTCTTTACAGATTTGAAAGTTTGGAATTAAAGTTTTATTAGTATTTTTGAATGTTGGAAACAAAAGGATTTATTAGGTTTGTTACAATCAAATCAATATAATGTGCCTATATTTTTGTAATAAGTAGAAGATAAAACAATCAACATTTATTGAATGCCTATTTTGTGCCAGATAACTGTGCCAGATTCAAGATAGAGGGAGGTTGGAGAGGGAAGAGATAAAGATAATACTTGTTTCAAGGGCCTCATATGTTCTAGGAGTGACACTTGTAAAATATAATTGCCAAAAAAACAATCTCTATATAAAAAGCCAGGAACCAGAACATTGAAACAACCAGTCACTATGATGCCCACTGCAGCCGGCGAGCTGGCTGATCCCCGAATGAGGGTGGGTGTGGGAGGGCTAACCCAACCAGCTCTGCCCCTGATTGAGGGTGGGCCAGCCGGCCAACCCCACCCTCGGCCCTTCCTGCCCTAGATGGGCCCCTACCACCCTGATAGGCCTGTAACCCCTCCCCCTGGCTGGCCCTGCCCCTGATCATCCCCTATTCCAATAGGCGGGGGCAGCCAGCCAACTTCCTGCAGGCCCCCTCTAGCCTGCCCTGCCCCCAGTGGGCCCCACCATCCCGATCCCCACAGCCCCTTCTCCTGGTCGGCCCCATCTCTGATGTGCCCCCACAACTCCAGTCAGGGGGAGGGCCAGCAGGCCAATCCCCTGCAGCCCCCCCCCCCCCCCCCCCCCCCCCCCCCCCCCCCCCCCCCCCCCCCCCCCCACCAGCTCTGCCCCTGATCAGCCCACACACACACACCAATCCAGGGTGGGGCTGACTGGCCAACCTCACCTAGCCCCATTCAGAGGTGGGACTGGCTGGCCCACAGCCCCTTCCCCCCAGCTTACCCAGCCCTTATCAGGCCATGATTGGAATGGGCCGACAAGCCAACTTCTCTCTGTCTCCTCCTCCCAACAGGCCCAGGCCAGATTGGCTGATTTGGGCTGGGCCCGCCAGACCCTACTGGAGCATAAATTCATGCATTGGACCTCTAGTAAATACTAAAATAGAGATATGCACCTATGGTACATTGGGTAAAAGTGGAGTAACCAACCAATTTAGCTTTTGTGCTATAGAGAAAGCTTTTGAGAGAGGAATATGCATATGAGGAAACTTAACGAGAGAGTTCCCACAGTGGGAATATGGAAAAAGGGCATTCAGGATAGAGGAAAAAGTAAAATTGCCAGGAAATTTCCAGGAGTATGGTTTACCCAAAGTGAAGTTGCATGGTAGAAAGTGTTGAGAGATGACTTGACAGTAGACAGCTGCATTTTGTATACAATCCTCAGAAGTTTGAGCTTCATTCTGTAATTTGTAACAGATATTTGAAAAATACTGAGTATGATCAGATTGATTCTTATCTTAGCAAAGCTTTTAGCTTTTGAGGTAGTTGAGTGAATAAATCGGTTGTAGTGGTTATGGCACCAGGCAAGAGGAACAGTTAGGATATCATTTCTGTAATCTAGATGAGAGATGATGAGAATCATTAAAATGGCAGGGCAAATGACAAGAAAAGGATAGATTCCAGATTATAAAAGATACAGAATCAATATAGCATTTAATGCTTGATTGTGTGTAGTGAGCATAAGGAAGAGTCTAGTATAAATCCGATTTTCTGGCATGAATGTTGGGATTAGATGGCTAAATTTCTCATTAGATTTTTGAAAAACGTTTTGTATGTGAATAGTTTTTACAAAATGAATGAGGATATAAATAGGTAACTTTTGAATAGGTTATTTCTAAGTTTTTCTTTATTTTTATTTATAGATGCCACTTCAAATGAACAACAAGAACTCTTCTGTCAGAAGTTGCAACAGTGTTGTGTACTGTTTGATTTCATGGACTCTGTCTCAGACTTGAAGAGCAAAGAAATTAAAAGAGCAACACTGAATGAACTGGTTGAGTATGTTTCAACTAATCGTGGTGTAATTGTTGAATCAGCGTATTCTGATATAGTAAAAATGGTAAGCCTCTAGACTTATGTTCCTCAGATTTATATAAATTCAAGTAAGATCTGAGGTGTAAATATAAATTAATAAGTCTTAAGTGTACAATTGATTTACTCAATATAGTCCATTTGAAAAATTATCCATTCATTCCAATAATGCTGACATTGCTTATAATAGTTGGGGAATTCAATAGCCACAATGGCTGGTAGCTCCCATACTGGGTAGTGCAGATGTAGAGCTTAGGAGAAAGATGTAGGCTCAAGATTATACAGATTGTTAGATAATTAATATTATGAGGCTTAATAGTCACTTTAAGAGAAAGTCCAAAGGGGGAAGAGAAGCTATGGGGCTCTCCACATTTCAAATGACAGATAAAGGAGCCAGGCCTAAAAAATTCTTATTTAGGACATTTTTAAATACAATATTTGTAGATTCTATAACACTAGAATTTTAATCACAACTCAGGATAAGTTATATAAATGTTTGAAATATCTGGTGTAAAAAATAACTGCCAACTTTGTTAAAGTAAGATTGCTTAGGATACTATTTATTGATAATTCATCCTTATTCTCCATCAGACAGTAGACATTTGTTTAGAATTTGTGATTTTTGTATGCATGCTAACAAAATACAGAAAAATCAGTTGGAATAATTAGTCATTGAGTACATAATTTAAGCTTAAATGTCTCCTGAGTATAGAAGTTTGTATATAGCAAGTATAACCTATAGTTGCCTTCATTTCCTTCCCCTTCCCTAATATATGTTCTGGGGAAAGAGCAAAATGTGTAGGAAAGTTAAATCTTACCCTGATATACTAATTGGTTTTCTTTATCACGTTGTACTAAGACCAATTGAAAGGACTTAGGATATTTTGGTGGATTTGTGTGTTTTTTTAAATGAATAAAAAGTCTTACATGTTTTTTAAAGATTAGTTATAGAGAGAACATTAATTAAAATGAAATTGGCTTTCTAAACTCCCAAAGACAGTAAACAGTAAAATTGATAGGCCTCTTATTTTGTTTTTTTATTTTGTGTTTATTGTTTAAAAAATGTTCAGGGAGAAAGCAATATTCCCACCAATATTTCACTGATTTCAAATGGTTTGTATTCAGGAATTTTTAAAGTCCTGGGAAAGATACTTCAATTTCTATGAAGTTGTTGACTTACTTAGATATTATTGAAAGTACTCAAATATTTGAGTCAAATGATTCTGTAATTGTTTTAGACTAATAAATTTTGGGATTAATTTTTTCCCCACGCAAAAAGGTGTGTGTGTGTAGGATGTGTTTGTGTATATGTCTTTTTCTAAGTCTGTGATTATAATAATTGACTGTTAGCAGTTTTTTTGGCTTACCATAGATGCCACTTCATAAGATGGTTGGAAATTTGCTTATACCACCAAATACTCCTTGTTTAATCCTTTATTCCCCAAATATTTTATCTCAAATGAACAACCCCTCAATTCTATGGCCATAAATATTGACTAACCATTTGGTCTGTTAGTCTGTTCATCATTCTTTAAAGAATTGTGAGTTGGAACCACAATCTATCCTTTGCTAGAGAAAAAAGGATATATTGTTTAGTTTGGTACTGAGACAGACAATGTGAAAGATCAAGTTATAAATAGTACTATATTTTATTGATGTGAATGAAAACTCTCAAATTACATTCTGATTTCAGAGATTAATTTTTATTTAAATATATTTTATTGATTTTTTACAGAAAGGAAGGGAGAGAAATAGAGAGCTAGAAACATCGATGAGAAAGAAACATCGATCAGCTGTCTCTTGTACATTCTGGATGTGCCTGCAACCAAGGTACATGCCCTTGACTGGAATTGAACCTGGGACCTTTCAGTCCGCAGGCCAACGCTCTATCCACTGAGCCAAACTGGTTTCGGCAGAGAGATTAATTTTTTTTAAAGGGCTGAGAGTAGATGAACTATAGTAAATTAAATCATCATGAGGTATTATAAACTATGTCTATAATAGTAGTGAAGACATTCTACCACCTCCCTCTTTTTTAGTGTGTGTGTGGGGTGTGTGTGTGTGTATGAATAGAAATATTCAACTCTTTGTGTTTAAGGATAAGTAAATGGCTGGGGTAGAATATGGGGGGAGTTGGGGGAAGGTGAAGAGAATCAAGTTAAGGATAGGTAGAGTTAAAAATTCTATGCATTCCCCCCAAACTTCCCTCCCCTGCCCAACTTTTTTAAATGCAAAACTTGGAAAGAATAATTTGTAATTTAAGGAAGAGGAATCCAGAGGTAATCTGTAATCTTCAGAAGATTGGCAGCTGAAGAAATCAGAGTTATGGGATAGAAAAAAGAGAAAAACATGCCTGCCTTCATATTTTGAAGTGGTTTCTAGGTTTTTGAACTAAGCTTATAGCCACAACTTAACTTTTTTTAAAAAATAAAGTTATCTTAAGAATATTTAATTTTTCATTGTTGAATTCAATTATACAACAAAGAACATAAACCTATTTTTCTTTACAGATCAGTGCTAATATCTTCCGTACTCTTCCTCCAAGTGATAATCCAGATTTTGATCCAGAGGAGGATGAACCCACACTTGAGGCTTCTTGGCCTCACATACAAGTATGGAACATAATTATGTATTGGTAGTTTTTATATTTTGCTGAAATTATGACTCTCTCTCTCTCTCTCAGATCTGAGTATGTATGTTTTTTAACCTTATTTTCCTTTTTGAAAATACTGCCTTTCACCTTTTAAAATTGTGATAAAATACACTAACAGCCCTAGCCAGTTTGTCTCAGTGGATGGAGTGTTGGCCTGCAGACCATAGGGTCCTGGGTTATATTCAGTCAAGGGCATGTACTTGTTTGCCGGCTCCTTCCCAGCCTAGTCCCTGCTCAGGGCTTGTGCAGGAGGCAGCCAATTGATGTTTCTCTCACATAGATGTTTCTCTCTGTCTTTTCCTCTCCTCTCTCCTAACCAAAAAAAAAAAAAAAATCTATGGAAAAAAATAAGCTTGGGTGAGGATTAACAAAACAAAAAATAATACCATTTAAATTGTTTTAAATGTACTGTATCTAGTTCCAGAACTTTTTCAGCACCCCAAATGGAACCTCCCTGGTCATTAACAGTCACATTCCATTCCACCACCCACAATGCCCCTGATAACTTCTAATCTTCTTTGCCTCTGGATTTGCCTGTTTAGGGTATCCTATATAATAAATAGGTATTATGCAAATTGACCATCACCACCACTGTGTGGACACAAGATGGCCACCACAAGATGGCCAGCAGTTGTGGGCTATTAGGACAGCAGGGGAGGCAGTTGGGAGGGACAAGGCCTATAGGGGAGGACAGTTGCGGGGGGGGGGGGGGGGGGGGGGGGGGGGGGGGGGGGGGGGGGGGGGGGGGGGGGGCAGTTGGGAGGGACCAGGCCTGTAGGGGAAGTTAGTTGGGGGTGACCAGGGATGACTAGGCCTGCAGGGGAAGAGAGTTGGGGGGCAATTGGGCTGGCAGGGGAGCAGTTAGGTGTTGATTAGGCTGGCAGGGGAGTGGTTAGGTGTGATCAGGCTGTCAGGCAGAAGCAGTTAGGGGCAATCAGGCAGGTAGGCAGGTGAGTAGTTGGGAGCCAGCAGTCCTGCATTGTGATAGGGATGTCCGAGTGCCCGATTCTAAACAGGCAGTTGGGCATTCCTTGAGAGGTCTCAAATGGAGAGGGTGCAGGCTTGGCTGAGAGTCCCCCTGCCCCGTATGAATTCTGTGCACCCGGCCTCTAGTTTCATATAAACTAGAGGTCTATGCGGGGCCTGGTTGCTCCGTGCCCGCTGCCCACAGGCTCTCCACAGCCCAGAGGCCCATCCATGGCCACATGTGGAACGCTTGCCTTGTTGCCAAGGCACTCATGCAAGCGTTCTGCGCTCTGGCCTGGCCAGAGGCCCATCTGCAGCTGGTCGCAGAATGCTTGCTGCATTGCCGGGGTAATGATGCAGGCATCCTCCCATAACCCCAGCCACTCCGTGCTCCTTATCCAAAGGCCCTCATCAGCCACGGCAACAAAGCAAGCATTCTGCCAGGCCGCTCACACTGCCTACTCTCAGCAGCCACCCCAGGGCTGGGGGACTCTGGTGAGGCAGAGATGACTGAGCACCACCATCTTGTGGCTATGGGCATCGCCGTCTTTGTGATGGAGTAATGGTTAATTTGCATATTACCCTTTTTTAGGATGTAACCTTTTGTGTTTGGGTCCTCTTATTTAGCATAATATTTTCAAGGTTAATCAGTATTTTAGCATGTATCAGCATATAACTTTTAATAATACTCCATTGGTTTATCCATTAATCATAATAGACAGTAGGATGGTTTCTACTTTTTGGCTATTGTGATTAGAGCGGTTAAGAACATTCATGTACAAGTTTTTGTTTTAACTATTGTTGCCCATAGTTCTGATACGTTGTTTTTGTTTTTATTAATCTCAAAATATTTTTCCAATTTCCCTTGTGATTTCTTTTTGACTCATTAGTTACTTTGGGATGTTTAATTTCTACAGATTTATAGCTCCCACATTTGTTATTGATTGCTAATTTTATTCCATTGTAGTTGGATAATAAATATAATTTGAGTATTTTCAATCCTTTTGAATTTAGAGCAGTAATTCTCAACTTCTCTAATGCCACAACCTTTTAATACAGTTCCTCATGTTGTGGTGACCCAACCATAAAGTTATTTTTGTTGCTACTTTATAACTGTAATTTTGCTACTGTTATGAATCATAATGTAAATATCTGTGTTTTCCGATGGTCTTAGGCAGCCCTGGTAGGAGTTCTTAACCTGTGGGTCACGACTCACATGTCGAGAACTGCTGCTGTAGAGGTCTGAGGAGACTGGGGGACTCGAGAAGCAGGTGCACCGAGTGGCTGGACCCACCTGGGAGTGGGCCCAGCTGTGCCACGCACCTGCCACCCCAAGGGGTTGAGGGGACTGGGCGCTGCCATTTTTGAGGGCATGACGGTCAATTAACATATTCTCTATCATAAGATTCAAGTCTTCTATTTCCCTGTTGATCATCTGTTTAGTTCTGTCCATTATTGAAAGTGAGATATTGAGGTCTCTAACTGTTGTTAACTCATCTATTTCTACCTTCAGTTCTATTAGTTTTTGCTTTATGTATTTCTGGGACCATATTGTTAGCTATATATATTTATAATTGTTGTATCTTCCTTATGGGTGGCTTTTATCATATAACTTTAGTAAGAGGTTCTATGTTTATTTTGTCTGATATTAGTATGGCCATTCAATTCTCCTTTGGCTACTGTGTGCATGATAAATCTTTTCCCTTCTTTTAATCTGTTTCTTTGAATCTAAATTGTGTTTCTTGTAAACACCATGTGGTTAGATCATGGTTTTTTAAAAATCAATTTTGATAATATTTGTCTTTTGACTGGAATATTTAATACACTTTCATGTAATGTAATTACAGATAGGGTAGGATTTTCATCTTCCATTTTGTCATTTCCTATGTGTCTTTTTTTTTTTTATTCCTTTACTCCTCCATTACTGCCTTTTATAATAAATAGGTATTTTGTATGGTACCATTTTAATTGCCATCTTTTTCTAACTATAGGTTTTCATTTATATTCTTAATGGTTACCCTAGGGATTGCAGTTAGCATCTTAAAACAATTTGTTTGGTTGAATACCAACTTAAAATCAGTAATGTTCAAAATTTTGGTCTAATATACCTCCATTGCCATCCCACTCCTTTGTGAGATTACTGTGAGACATATTAGTTCTTTATACATTATATACCCATCAATAAATTATTGCTTTATGTGGTTCTCTTGTAAAACATAATAGAGTTATAAATAAAAAATACATTTATACTTTTTTATATTTACTTACGTATTTACCTTTACTCCATGTTCTTTATTCTCCCTATAGATTTGAGTTACATATAAGTGTCCTTTCATTTCAGCCTGAAGGATTCCCTTTAGTATTTCTTACATAACAAGTCTGTTGGTGATCAATTCTCTCAATGTTGTGTTTTGTGTTTTTTTTTTTCTGGAAATGTCTTGAATCCCCTTCATTTTTTTTAAAGAAAAGTTTAGTTGGATATAGAATTATTGGCTAACAGCCTTTTTCCTTCAACACTGAGGATATCACCTCACTGGTCTTCTGGTGTCCCATGTTTTTAAAATATATATATTTTTTATTGATTGCAGAGAGAGGGAAAGAGAGGGGTAGAAACATCAATGATGAGAGAGAATCACTGATCAGCTGCCTCCTGTATACCCCTTACTGGGGATCAAACCCACAACCCAGGCATGTGCCTCAATCACTGAGCCAGATTGGCTGGGTTGGCATCCATGGTTTTCTGGTGATAAGTTAGTTGTTAATTTTACTTAGAATCTCTTGTAAGTGAGAAATTATTTTTCTCTTGCTACTTTGAACAATTTCTCTTTGTCTTTGAGTTTTCTGAATTATGATGCATCTAGATGTGGATCTCTTCGATTTTATTCTACTTGAAGTTAATTGAGCTCCAATTAAGAATTCATTGTAGCCTAACTGGTGTAGCTCAGTGGTTGAGCATCAACCCATGCATCAAGAGGTCACTGGTTCAATTCCCAATCAGGGCACATGCCCAGGTTGCAGACTTGATCCCCAGTGGGGATATGCAGGAAATAGCCAATGGATGTTTCTTTCTCATCAATGTTTCTGTCTATGCCACTGCCTTACTCTCTCTATAAAATCAGTTTTTAAAACATATTTAAAATTTTTGGGGGAAAAATTCATTATATAAATTAATTTCATCAAATTTAAGGTTTTTGTAACCATTATTTCATCAGATATTTTCTCTGCCTCTTTGTCCTTTTCTTGAGACTTCCAATATCTGAATGTTGGTATTATTGATGATGTCCTACAGTTCTCTGAAGCTCTTCATTTTTATTTTTTCTTCCTGTACCTCAAATTGCATAATTTCTATTGATCTCTCTTCACATTCATTTATTCTTTCTTCTGCTAGCCCAAATTGTTTTTCACTGTTTTGTTTTGTTTTGTTTTGGGCGGGGGGAGGTAAGGTAGAGGCAGCAAGTTCACCAAAGTCTTCACTCTGCCATTTCAGAAGTCCATCTCTGGAGCACATCTTTTTAGTTGAGATTAAAGAAGCATTAGTTTTTTCCGAGACTGGTTTGGCTCAGTGGCTAGAGCATCAGCCTGCAGACTGAAAGGTCCTGGGTTCAATTCTCGTCAGGGGCATGTACCTTGCTTGCGGGCACATTTCCACTGTGGGGCATGCGGGAGGCAGCTGATCGATGTCTCTGTCTCATCGATGTTTCTGACTTTCTATCTCTCTCCCTTCCTCTCTGTAAAAAATCAATAAAATATATATAAATAAAAAGGGTTAGTTTTCTTTCTTTTAAATCAATTATATATATATATAAAGAAGGGTTAGTTTTCTCTATTTTTTTCTCTTTTTTTTAAATATATTTTATTGATTTTTTTACAGAGAGGAAGGGAGAGAGAAAGTCAGAAACATCGATGAGAGAGAGACATCAATCAGCCGCCTCCTACACGCCCCACAGTGGAGATGTGCCCCCAAGCAAGGTACATGCCCCCAACCGGAATCGAGCCTGGGACCTTTCAGTCCGCAAGCCAACGCTCTATCCACTGAGCCAAACCGGTCTTGGTGAAGGGTTAGTTTTCTTGTTCTAAATGCCATTGAGTGACACCTCACTCCTCGGAATCTTTGGAAAATTAGCAATAAAATTTATGTAGGCAAGACCAGTTCTTCCATTAAGCCTTCACTAATTTTATCTAGTTATAATTGCTTCATTTAAACATCCCTTCAAATTTGGCTTTAATAATATCATCTAGGTTTCACTCAATAGAATCAGATTGGCGCTATCTCACTTGAGTAACAAGAACTCTTTAGATTAGAAGGTACTCAAGTGATAGTTTCAGTTTAGATATTTTCTTATTTTTAAAATAAGTTTTTGAGGGGAAAAGTAAAAATCACCATGTTCAAAGTACTCTTGCCTAATGCTTTAAATATAACTTTTATATTTTTAAGATGATATTAATAACCTAAAAATTTCAGAATACCCCAGCTGATTTGGCTCAGTGGTTAGAGCATTGGCCTGTGGACTGAAGGGTCCCAGGTTCGATTCTGGCGAAGGGCACATGCCTGGGTTGTGGACTCAATCCCCAGTAGGGGATGTGCTGGAGGCAGCTGATCAATGATTCTCATCATTGATGTTTTTCTCTCTATCCCCCTCTCCCTTCCTTTCTAAAATCACTAAAGAAATATATATTTTTTAAAAATTTCAGACAAACACAAGTGTTTTTCTATAGAATTTAATGTGCTGGTCAATGTTTCTCTCTCATCGATGTTTCTAACTCTATATCCCTCTCCCTTCTTCTCTGTAAAAAAAAAAAAAAAATGATGGGTAATGTCTGCATAGAACCTCGCACATAGAACCTTTCTTCTCCTTCAATGATACCACTTTTGGTATATCAGAAGAAATATATTTTGCTCGCTCTCTCTTTTGTAGCTAGTTTATTGGTTCCCTAGAATTACTAATACTGACATTAGCAAGTAGTCACTTTCTCACTTGCCTCTTCCCTAGAATCTATATATACAAAAGCCAAAGCAACCATTGCAACCGAACGGACAACTAAACAGGCTGCATGAGGCAACTAGGCTGGCAGGCGGGTTAGTGAGGGGTGACCAAACAACTGAGCAGCAGGCTGTGTAGGCAACCAGGCCAGCGGGGAGTGGGGGAGCAGTTAGCGGTGATTGGCAGGCAATCAGATAAGCAGTTAGGAGCCAGCGGTCCCGGATTGTGAGAAGGATGTCCGACTGCCGGTTTAGGCCCGAGAGGTCCAGAATTGGAGGGGGTGCAGGCTAGGCTGAGGGGACACTCCACTGCAATGAATTTCATGCACCAGGCCTCTAGTCTATAATAATAAAAGCATAATAAGGTAATTAGACAGAACATACTTCCAGATGAAGCCAGGGCTGTGAGGGAAACCCGAATCCCAGATGCCTGCCAGGGAAAGAGGGGAGGAAGCCTGGGTCCTGGGTGCCTGCCAGCAGCCAGAGGGAGGCCTGGGTGCCAGAAGGAAGCTGATGCTGGCAGCTGGGGAAAGAAGGCCTACTCTTGTATGAATTTCATGCACAGGCCTTCCAGTCCAATATAAAGTTAATATTCTTTTAATCTCACAGTAAATACGTATATGGCATTTTGAAGCTTCTACTTTCCATATACTCTTTTCCATCCCTTCTCCCAACTCCTTATTTTTGAGAGTTGTATGATATCTAGATAGCTAGAAGATATAACAAATTATATACTATACTGTCACCTTTATACCCATCATTTGTTGTTAGTCCTATAGGTAACATTTATAATGTTTACCATAATTCTTTACGTCAAAGTTTCTCTAGTAATTTCTTGGTAATTTGGAGCTCATTCTTTAGAAGGGCTCATGGGAACATTATTCCATGAATATGTGCATATTTAATACCAGTTTGTCTTTATAGCTTTTATTTTTAAAGATAAACTTGATTTAAAATCCCAGGGTCATCTTTTTTTCTTGAGTACCTTAAGTATGTTTTTCTAATGTCTTCTGCTTTCAGTTTGATTTTCTTTCCTTTCTATAAAGATTTGGTAATTTTGCCTGGATGCCCAAAGAATGTTTTTCCTTTAATGGCCAGTAACTTTACCAGATTATACATGGTGGGGCAAAAGTAGGTTTACAGTTGTTCATATGGAAAATAATAAAATTAATAATGTTATAAGAATAAACTGTGTTATACTTACAACTGTAAGCCAATTTTTGCCCTACCATGTACATAAGCAGTGATTTTTCTAGGCAAATTTTCCAGTTAAATAGTACTCTTTACTAAAAACGTCCACTTTTATTTCTAAAAAGTTTCTTTCAGTAATAATTTTTAATATATCTTTTGTTCCATTGTTCTTTTTTCTTGGGGATGCCTGCTAAATAAATGTTGGCTCTTCTTTGCCTCTGTATCTCTCACTTTCTCTTGAAACCATTTTTAAAAATATTTCTTCATTCTCTTGGGTTGCTTTGGCTTTTGGTTGAGAGAGAGGGAGAGAGAAATATCTGTATGTGAGAGAAACATCTATTAGTTGCTTCCTGTATGTGCCCAGACTAGGGATCAAACCTGCAACCTTCTTGGTGTACAGGGCAAGGCTTCAACCAACTGAGCCATCTGGCTGGAGCCTGTTAGATTGTTTTTAGTTTTTCTTTTTCCATTACGTTCTGACAGTGAATATTTTAATTTTTCTAGCTTCAGTAGTAGAAACAGGCAAGGGGAAGGGAATGGGTGTTAGGTTAGTCTGCTACAGGGTAGAATCATTGGAGGCAAAAATTTGTCTTGAATAAAATGAAAAATGATATATTTTTAATGACAATAGGATGGATAATTAGAACATCAGCTGTTTTCAATATAGTCCCTGGGAGGTAGAGGGAAACCCTGTTTTATATGTGGGAACTAGATATGCAGATTATCTTGTGTGATTTTTATTTTGCCAGGACTTATTTTTTAGAGGTCATTTTAGATTTTTTTGTTATTATAAAAGAGAAAAATAAATTCTAAACTATTTGTGACACTTAAAGCAATAGTGTGCCTCATTATTTATTGATTTATTCACTCCATCTAGCAAATAAAAATCTAAATAAAATGGATAAGAATCCTAGGACTAGTGAAAGATTAAGATATTTTTATCTGCCTGTGAAAATTAACACTGGAATTCAGCCAAATAAATAGTATGCTTTCTGTTTTTCACTGACATGGTTTAAGATTTCAAATAAATTTTCTGAAACTAATAGTTAACATTTTAGCAGGTGGTGAATTGCTTTCAGAATAAGTTTTTATAAGTTGAGTTTTCTCCCAAAACAAATACACAGATACACATGTAAGAAATTTACATTCATTCATGATCCTCTGACTTAAATTGTCTGCCCTAATTACTATATATATTTATAGTTTAAAATCTTTCTAGCAACTAAAATATGGTATACAGTTTTTAAATTTGGCCATTAGATGGTTAGAAACTCAGAAACTACTAAATACTAAGTGTGCTGATTTATAAATTTGTCAGTATATTGTTGCTACATCATTACTTGTCTCTTTTTTAGAGTGGAATATTAAAACTACTCTGATAAATGGGATTATGGAGAGTTGCAGCACTGAAGAAATTTGTTCAAGGAAAGTTTCTTTCCTTGTTGTTAATGTACTTTGAATCAATTCACCAAAACTTTTTGTTTTGTACTAAAAGTTTACATTTTACATTTAACTTATTAAATCCTTGATGCTAGAAATTAATTGGATAAGATGAAAAACAAATAATAAGTTTATTTATGAAAGAATAAGCACAAGTAATTTCAAAGCCTTTCAAATTTCTGTTCCTCTAGTCCTTTTCATGAATTTCCTAAAAATGTACTAATTTTCCATTTACTAGTATCTCTTTACTTTTTCACACTGTAATGGAAATGCTAATGAGCAATAGAAGAATGGAATAAACAAAGGGGACAAAAGAAATGTTTTAGTAATTGGCAATTAGTCATATAGTATTTCATGATTATTTATGAGCAACAGTTTTTTCCCCTAAGTATTATTGAGGAACAATGAGAGTAATTTTCTGCCCTGGCCTGTGTGGTTCAGTTGGTTGAGCATAGTCCCATGCACCAAGAGGTCACTGGTTGGATTTCTAGTCATGGCACATGCCAGGTTGTGGGCTCAATATCCAGTAGGTGGTATACAGGATGCAGCTTATCAATTGATGTTTCTCTCTCAAATCAATAAAAAATATGAGCCTTTTTTCTGCCAGAGGCCATTTGGATCATTTGAGGACTATACAAAATTATCAACTTAAAAATTAGCCTGCTATATTTGGTCAGACATTTAATTACCTCACCCCTAATGCCTCAGCAGGGCCAGACCGGATGTTCCCCATTCCTGTTTTAGATAATTAGGGAGGCTTTGGCTGCTGTATTGGCCTGGAATATAGGCAGATTGTGCATTATTTTTTATCACTTCTTTAGTGGCACAGAAATGTGGCTTAAATGTTTACTGGATGACTATTTTAACTTTGGGATCAAATTCTTTATTTTTAGGGTGCTAGGTTGATATGTAGTTTAATAGCTAATAAATTGAGGCACATTTGGGCTATATTTTCATAGCTGTTAGATCACAAAAACAACAAAAACTTCAGTGTATTTGCCTTTCTCCTTGAAAGATAGAGTAGGTTTAATTTTTGAGGCAAGTTGACTGACTGAAGGCAAGTATTTTTCTGATTTGTGGCAGCACGTGAATATTTGCTATTTTTAAAAATTTTATATTTTTATTGATTTCGGAGAGAAAGTAAAGGGAGAGATAGAAACATCAATGATGAGAGAGAATCATTGATCAGCTGCCTCATGCACCCCTCCTCCAACTTCTACCAGTAGGGATCAAGCCTGCAATCCAGGCATGTGCCCTGACCGGGAATTGAACCGTGACCTCCTGTTTCATAGGTCAATGTTCAACCACTGAGCCACACTGGTTGGGTTTGCTGTCACTTTTAAGATCCTGGCACTTTTTAAGTAGAAGGCCTGCTGTAACTTCTAGTTTATTCACTGTGGTGAACAGACATTCCTTCCTGAGCTCTGTATATAATTGGTTCATTGTTTCCCAAGTGTGAACATGGTATGCTGGTTACAATTTAACTCTTCTCCCCCTACTATATTTTTAAATAAAGACCTGAGGACTTTTTATTTTACTTTATTGTTATTTATACACCGCCCCTTACAATCCTGTTTATTCTTATCTGGATGGAGTTCTATATTTAACAAACTCTGGAGATTAAATTGAGGTAGTTTAGTGGTCCACTGGAGAAAGAATATTTTCCCAGTGAATATGGGCTGCAAAGTAGTTTTCTTAATTAAATATTTAATAGGGACCATGTTTATTTTCTAGCTCCTGTAACCTAAAATTTCAATGAGTGATACAAAACTATTGCAATTACAAAGCTATTACAATTCTCAAAATTTACAGCTTATGAGACCAAATTGTGTATATATATAGTTTTAAAAAACTGTTATAACTTACTGCTTTTCTAATGAGATCTGAAGTTTCCCCACTTGTTGGTAAGGGAGGTATGTTTTTGGTATGACATTAACTTAGTGTAGTATTTTTTGACATCATCTTAACTTTTATTTGATTTCCTCTAATAGTTGGTGTATGAATTCTTCTTAAGATTTTTGGAAAGCCCCGATTTCCAGCCTAGCATTGCAAAGCGATACATTGATCAGAAATTTGTACAACAGGTAAGGCATTTTTATGTCTTAAGTCTTCTTATGTTCACCTTATTTATTTATTAAGTTGTGATTAAAATAAAATAGTCTTTCAAAACTTTAATATTTCAATTTAACAGCACTTATTATTCTTGCCAATTAGGATAAAAATTTAAGTAGCTATGAGAATGCAAGAGTATTTTAAAGAGGAAGGATTAACTTCTAATGAAGTAATCAAATTAACCAATCCAATCCTAAATTTCGTTATTTTGTAAAGATAAGAAAAGCAAGCCTTTCTGTGATATGAGAAAATTTGACATGACAATTGTACACCTTACTTTTGTTTTGTTTTGTTTTTAAATATTTTTTATTGATTTCAGTGTACACCTTTTTAAGCCTTTGAACTTGAACTTGACATGTTTTAAGCGTGCTGTTGAAATGACAGGGAAAAATGGAAATGGGATCATTTTTAGCAGTTGGGCAATTAGTACTTTCTTATCATAAAGCATCAGTGGCCTTTCCCTGTTCCTTTCCACTTCACTCCTTAGGCATTCTAGCCATCCAATTCCTAAACCACAGATAAAATAGGACCTTTAAGAAGAAAAGGAGATAAAGTTAAACATATGTGATACCTTCTTTCTTTTTATAAATTGGTTATTAGTTATTTTTGGAACCTACATACTCAAAACTAATTTCTCAAAATGTGTTCATTTTCATTTTTATTTTCAAATCTTTTAAACAATATAAAGACCTCTTTTTAACTATGTAGAATTGCCTGGCCCTAGACAAAATTGTGAGGTAGAGCAATTTTTTCTCTTTTGAAATACTTGTAGGTATGTAAGTACCATTAGGAATTAGAGTGTTATTTGCATTTTAAAGAAAGATGGATAAAAGGGGATCAATGAACTTACTGCTGAAGCTAGTAATTAAAATTACTACAAGAACCCTTCCTACCCTCTCCCACCTTGTGTATTCCCTATGATAAAGATTCTATAAACATGAGTTACACATATTTGGAATTCATTTTTGGTTATTTATAACTATCGCCCACTCTCATATAAAGTTTCTTAACTAATGCTGTGAATCTATATATATAAAAGCCTAAGAGACTGCGGACTGACTACCAGGAGGCAGACTCTCAACTCAGGAGCTGCCCCTGTGGTCAGTGCACTCCCACAGCAGGAGTGCGCTCAGTTGACCAACGTGCAGCTGGGTCATCTTGAGCCTCTTCTGCCTCTGTGGCAGGACTACCAAGTGGCGGTGGTGGCAGGCACAGTGGGACTGGTATGAACACGACCACCTGGCCCAGGCTTGGATTCCTCCCTGCCACTTCATGCACATACTACATCTCTCAGGGGATGTCAGACTGCTGGTTTCAGCCTGATCCCCGCAGTCTGGGCTGGCCTGTGATGATCAGGCCAGTATTGGTAGTCCAGCATCCCCCAAGGGGTCCCAGATTGCAAGAGGGTACAGACCAGGTTAAGGGACCCCAAGGCTGCACAGATGCCTCTAATATGGTATAATAAGGAACTCTAGTAATGCCATATTAAATTGTATTTAAAATAATAGCAGGTTGAGAGGAACAAATGCCTTATTATTCCCTCATTGTAGCATTTGAGGCATTTCATTTGCTAGATTATTCAGTAGATTTTAAGGGGAACAGAATAAAAACTGGCTTAGTGGGACCCATTTTGCACCTTTACTCTAAATGCCTGAATTAGCTAAGAAGCCAAGGCCCAGTCATTTGTTTTCTAGCAATTTGTATGACTGCTTTCACAGATCACTTCACAGGTATTCCTAGTGTGTTGTTTTATTACATAGTATGTATGGGATTCTCTGCTTCTGGATTTTGAAATTATTTGATTAGGTGATAAATATTAAGTCTTAGAGTCTAAGGCAGTGGTCAGCAAACTCATTAATCAACAGAGCCAAGTATCAATAGTATAACGATTGAAATTTCTTTTGAGAGCCCAAGTTTTTAAACTTAAACTTCTTCTAATGCCACTTCTTCAAAATAGACTCACCCAGGCCATGGTATTTTGTGGAAGAGCCACACTCAAGGGGCCAAAGAGCCGCATGTGGTTTGCAAGCCGTGGTTTGCCAACCACTAGTCTGAGGTATAAACTTGGACAATTTATTTTTCGAGGGGAGAAAGTAATTGTATAGTTTTAGGTTATGTTCACATCATAGTTTCAGAAGAAAGAAGGAAGGTAAGAATTATTGAGCACATTTTTATGTGCCGTATATATAAAGAGCTTGACCATATCCAGTTTCAGTCAGTAAATAGAACAATCAGGATTTGAACTATACTGTGACCTCTGACCTTTTCTTAAAAAAAAACACACACAAAAAAGAATTGGTTTCAATCCTTCTCATTTTGTCAATGAAGAAATAGGCTCATGGGTTATAAATTACTCTTAAAAGCACAGTTAGATAAAAGTATCAGTGCCAGCTGAAACCCGTTTGGCTCAGTGGATAAAGCGTTGGCCTGCGGACTGAAAGGTCCCAGGTTCGATTCTGGTCAAGGGCATGTGCCTTGGTTGCGGGCACATCTCCAGTGTGGAGCGTGCAGGAGGCAGCTGATAGATGTCTCTCTCTCATCGATGTTTCTAGCTCTCTGTCCTTCTCCCTTCCTCTCTGTAAAAAATCAATAAAATATATATATTTTTAAAAAGTATCAGTGCCAGAATAAGAAAGTTTCCTGAGTACTAGCTTTGTATGTTTCGTTGTTTTAATATTATATTATCTCAATAAATTTATTTAGGTTATATTTCAAGATATAACCTAAATAAGTTTCTTTAAATAGATTTGACACTTTGCTAACACTGTTCTCTAAATATTTTCCCCAAGGATCAGGTTGAATTAGACATGTCCACCTTAATTAAGGGCCAGTGTTATTAATTTGAAAGCATATCTTCCAAGTAACTCATCATCAAAAACTGGCATATGAGTATGCTGAGTGTGTTGAGTAGTTTAGTCATTTTTAATTAGAATAATTTGAACTGAACTTATTAGGTACATTAACACAAATTCTCATGTTCCAAAGATAGTTTTATTGGAGCCTCATACAGTACTTTCATAAGCTCATGAACAAACAATGGAAACTAAGCAAGACACTTGTTTACGGGAATATAAATATGATAAAAGGCATCACATCCTCAAAAAATATTAACTCTAGCCCTAACCAGTTTGGCTCAGAGGATAGAGCATAGCCTGCGGACTCAAGGGTCCCAGGTTCGATTCCGGTCAAGGGCATGTACCTTGGTTGTGGGCACATCCCCAGTAGCGGGCAGGAGGCAGCTGATTGATGTTTCTCTCTCATCCATGTTTCTAACTCTCTATCCTTCTCCCTTCCTCTCTGTAAAAAATCAATAATATATATATATAAATATGTGTGTGTGTGTGTGTGTAATTAAATATATTAACTCTAGTAGAAGAGAGAAAGATGTACATAATTACATGTAATTCAAGACAGAATGGAAAAAGAACTTCCAGTGATGTTCAGAGCTTGTTATCTTAACTGTACTTATCAAAACCAAAGTACAGAAAATAAAATTCCTTGACAACATCATTCTTCAAGAGAGATTATAATTTTTCCCAAGAAACTCCAGTTTCATTTAAAATACATGGTTTTTTTGGCAAAAGAAATTCAGTTTCTGTATCAATTCAAAAATGTGAGCTTTTGATTTTTTTTTTAAGATCTCCTTTATCCTACCTTTGCTAAAGAGTTGTGTGAAGGTATAGGAAAATGATGATTTGGCCAATTTGAATTGGTTTAAACTTTTCCAGCCATTTTAGAAAAGAAGAGAGTGAAACATCAATATAAGAAAGAAACATCAATTGGTTGCCTCCTGTATGCACTCTGACTGGGTATGTGCCCTAACCCAGAATCAAACCCATAACTTTTTTTGATGTATGGGATGATGCTCCAACCAACTGAACCACCTGGCCAGGGCTGCCTAGCTGACTTTAAATAAAAATCTATGGTCTTATCTTTTATTTTAGTGTTATTTCATGAATGATCTCCACACTGTTAACATGTATCTACGATAATTAAATAATTTTTGAGCTATTGGCATGGTGACTTACATTTTTTAAAAAATATATTTTGATTTTTTTACAGAGAGGAAGGGAAAGGGATGAGAGAGAAACATAAATCAGCTGCCTCCTGCACACCCCCTGCTGGGGATGTGCCCACAACTAAGGTACATGCCCTTGACTGGAATCAAATTTGGGACCTTTCAATCTGCAGGCCAATGCTTTATCCACTGAGCCAAACTGGTTTCAGCTTAAATTTTTTTTAGTGTAAAATCACACACAAAAAAAAACCTTTGTTTGTGTGAATCTTTTTAGTAAATCAGAAATACACATGTGCACATGTATTTTAACTTCATTTATTTAATAACTTGCAATCTACAGGTTTTAGTATATTTGCATATAATTTTGACTATTATCAAAAAGTATTAAAAACTCTTAAATTTCAACATGTAAAGTTATGGGCCATGTTTAGTAGTCAAGAGTGGGATATAATTTTAAAATGACAGACAAAAAAAAAGTATATTTTTTGAAGTGTTTATATTATTTATTGTGTCATTTTTTAAAGTGAAGTAAATGAAGAGAAATTCTCCCTAAGCTTTTCTTCACTAGTTAGCAAGACTAAAATCAATATAAGGCAGAATCTTTAAATTAAAAAAAAAAGTTCATGGGTTATCTAAAAATCAGTATTAGAATAAAGTGAAGTTTTAGCTTGATTATTTTTAAAAAGTAATTTCTCAGCTTTTTTTTAAAGCTCCTGGAACTTTTTGATAGTGAAGATCCCAGAGAACGTGACTTCCTGAAGACGGTTCTGCATCGAATTTATGGGAAATTTCTTGGATTAAGAGCATTCATCAGAAAACAAATTAACAACATTTTCCTCAGGTAAATTGGTCATATATTCATATATAGTGTTTTTTTTTTACCTCTTCCATATATTCTTTTTATTCCAGTTGCTTTAGGTTAACTTTTAACATCTGAAATTTGGAAATTTAACTGCTAGTATTTGAGTCATTTTTAGCCCATTTTGTGGACATCATTTGCTTGCCTCTAATTTTGTAGAAATGTATAACCTACTTTTCATCTCTGTGGATAATAGTAATGTTTGTAATAGATAATACTGTTATTCATGTGTAAGATTTATTATGAGGAAAATTTGTCTAATTATCTATTTCCTTGAGTTTTTTTGTTTGAAAATTTTGTAAAAATTATTTAAATCAGTAGTTCTTGGAAGTACTTTCATTTGATTTTCTGATAAAGGTCATTAAATTTATATGGGATCTATCGTTTAGCTACTTGATCAGTGATAGTCTATTTAGTTGCCTCACAGTAGGAGATTCCACTTTAATACCCACGTTTAGGTTTGGTATGTTTGTTTTAAATTGAAGATCTGGCAAAAGTAGGCTAGCATTTCCACATTGTAATAACTCCAGAAAGAGCATATCTCTCTCCAGTTCTGTATCATCCTCCCCTTGTTTTGTGTTTCTTTGAATTTGCCTCCCTGCTTTAAGGGTGATCTTAATCTTAGAAAGCTAGGCAGCCTATGTAGTTTAGGTTTAGAGAATTCTAAATAATGGTGGCTTTATTATATGTGGGTTCTTTTCTCTTGGGTTTTCTTGAGTAAGGTTTCCTATTTTAAAAGTATTTCTTCGAGGAAACCCATCTTTCTCAAAATATTTTAAGTAAAATAAAATATTCCAGGTGAAAGAATATTATCTTAACATACAGCAAGTTTTAACAAAAGTATTTGCTTAAATATGAAATATTTAAAAGTATCTGGTTTAGCTCTGGCCAGGTGATTCAGTGGTTGGAGTGTCATCCCACTTACTAAAAGGTTGTGGGTGCTGAAACCGGTTTGCTCAATGGATAGAGCGTCAGCCTGGGGACTGAAAGGTCCCAGGTTCAATTCCGGTCCAGGGCATGTACATTGGTTGTGGGCACATCCCCAGTAGGGGGCGTGCAGGAGGCGGCTGGTCGATGACGCTCTCTCATCGATGTTTCTGGCTTTCTGTCCCTTTCCCTTCCTCTCTGTGAAAAATCAATAAAATATATTTTAAAAATAAAAAATAAATAAAAGGTTGTGGGTTTCATTTCCTGTCAGGGCACATGAGGGAGGTGAACATTCAATGTTTCTTCCTCTAAAATCAATAAACATATCCTTGGGTGAGCGTTATTTTTGTTTGTTTGTTTATTAAGTATCTGTCTGGTTTAATAGGAAATAGACTTTCCTTTATAAGATTGCTGAGAAGTAACTGATTTAGGGCAAAACCATTTACAAGGAATTCTTACAGCATTCTTGGATAGTTCTTAGAGTTACCCTGAGGGGTTATTTCTGCTTTTCTCTTAGTTTTCTGATATTGTGTTTTTCATTACATCTATATTTTAAATTCAGGTTTATATATGAAACAGAACATTTCAATGGTGTTGCTGAACTCCTGGAAATATTAGGAAGGTAAGTCGTTTTGTGTTTTATTTTTTCTTGTTCTTTTTAAGAATTAAGTTTGAATGTCTTTATGTGTTAAAAAATCTTAGCTGGTGTTGGAGAAATTATACTTAAATATAGACTGCAAGACATCGTTTCTCAACTGAATTCTTATTATAGTTTTCTTTGGAGGGTCAGCATTTTTAAAGTACTGCCATGCAAGACATCTGTTTCAGAATAGGCTTCTTGCTTTTGAAGCTGTGGCATGTTTTATGCTTTATCTTGCCAGACTGCCTCAGAAATTTATAGGATCTGATTGGGAAGAGATGAAATAAGCTACAGTGAATCTTTTGATGAAGTTCTAAGAATTCTTGTTCATATGTTGATAGACTATTCTTAATCCATCTGTTCTTTTTAGAAGATTGTACAGCCTTTGATTTTAGTTTACATGAACATTTTGCCTTCCTTATTAACTTGAGAATCATTTAGACCCCTGTATTTTTACTAGAGGAAGCTAAAATCTTTAGTAGTTAACAGAATGACTATGGAGACAATTACTTAGTTTGAGATCCTTCAATAAAGTAAGAGAAACAACCCATTTACTTCAGAAATATTAAAAATTCTTATTGTAATATTGATTCTAGCTTTAGGGATGAAAAAATAAAGGCAACAATGCATAAAGTGACAAGCTTATATAGGAAATTAAGATAGAAATTACCACTGGAACATTAATTGATAGTCTTATTTTACTCTTGGGATCATTGAATGACTTTAAAGACTTCATAGTAATAGTGTGCCTAAAGTAATTTGAAGATGAGCAAGTAATTCAACACCAGGATTGAAGCAGAGCAGTTCCTTATGTACTCATGGCTATAATAACTTTTAGAAATAAAGTAGTAACTACTTAACCTTTCCCCCTGCCTTTTTTCCCCTCCAGTATTATCAATGGCTTTGCATTGCCACTGAAAGCAGAACATAAACAATTTCTAATGAAGGTTCTTATTCCTATGCATACTGCAAAAGGATTAGCTTTGTTTCATGCTCAGGTAAGCTTCAGAAAACTGTCAAGTGAAATGAATATTGTTTTAAAGTCTGATATAAAGGCAGAGAAACTGAGAAATACGGAGGTGGCAATTTTAAGTATATTCCAATTTGCTTTTTAAGTTGCCCAAAATAAAATTTTATAATTTAAAATATTTTTAGTGGTTTTAAATAAGGTCAGTGCATATTGAGTATGGACATAGGAAAGAAAATGTCAAGCCCTTTTCTAGGCTAGGCCCTGACCTACTTAATTAAATGGCATCGAATAAATCCCACATAACTGCAATAACCTAGTTAGTCTCCTCGATTACTACTTAGAGAATAATATATCAGCATGACATACATGCTGAAAAGGTAAAATGTTAAGCTCTAGTCTTCAATTAACTTTCTATTCAGAAGTTACTTTCAAGGTGAAAGTTACACAATTGTGAGTATACTAATTTTTATATAGTATTGAGATTAAACTAGAGTAAAATTCATCAAAATGAGGTCATTTTTATTAGCTAAATATAAAAACCCTGCATCACTAAATGTTACTTCACTCAGTAATATTTATAAACTGTCCCTTCCATTTTAGTTAGCCTACTGTGTTGTACAGTTCCTGGAGAAAGATACAACACTAACAGAACCAGTAAGTGGTCTATTTATTTTTATGTTTTGGGTCTACATTGGAACATTTCATTGTACCTTTCTTTATACTGCTAAATATGTTAAAGTTATCAACAGTAGTAGTAATGTACTTTAAAATCTTTGACAAGGATTGAGAGGTTAATCTACATTCAAAGAATAGGGTTAAAAAGAGTTCTCATGAGTTATGTGTCTTGAATAACAAACATAATATTAAAAAATAGTTGAGATGGGTAATGACAGGATCAAATGACAACACTGAAATTTTAATATACATATTATCTTCACTGATAATCTTTTTAATCTTCATTTACCTTTTAAAATTAAAACATACCATGGAAATCTCAAAATTATTCCTGTGAGTTTTGTTTTGTCTTTACAAATAGGTTTTTCCCTCTTATTAATGAAAAACCACTTGATTGGGATTAGAAATGTCTCCTTGCCTTTGGAGCTTGAGATATAATCTTGGAATAAAGGTTGTTTATGAATCAGCATAGCAATTCACTAATCTTGGTGAACTGAAAATTTTAATACTACTTTCTAGGTATCCTAAATCTGAGTATTTAAACTATGAGTTTTTGAAGTATTGCTGAAGGTTTGAAGGATTTAAACTGCTATCCCTAGGTGTGCTTGGAAAACTTACGTATTTAGTATTCTCCCTTTGATTTAACCTTTGTAGGGTGCAAAGGAACAAAAGATGCTTTTCCCACTCCTTTATATTTTGAGTTTTTAGACTTAAAGTTATTTCTGAAAACAGCTAAAAATACTTTTAAAAAACAAATCAGAAGAATTTGTTACATGAATCCACATAAGTTTTAATCCACTTTAGAAACTTAATACAAATCCATAACTCATTAGAATTGAGACAGAGGAAGCCTGTAATTTAATTTAACTTATATTAAATTAACATGGGTGGCTAGGGGAGATGATTTATTTTTAAAGAGGGATGATGGTCAGAAATCTGGCTGAGTTAATAGAAATAGAAACAGGATGAGGAAATAGTAATGTGTCTAAGTTGACAAAAATATTTTTCAATTCATAAAGATTTGTAGATACACCAAAATTATGGCCATGTTACTTGGGTCTCAACCTTAACATTCATTTCCTACAAATCAGGCATTCATATCAAAGCTTCCTAAAAATTACAAATAAGCTGTGGCTAGTATTTTTACATTATATATGTACCTAATTTTTGCAATGAAATTATTTTCTGAAATGGAAATGACTTTATTTCTGTTTATGAAAGTAATGTGTGTTAATTTGGTTCACATAATACAAAATCAGAAAGCATAATGTGGAGGTAAATACTTATAAGTGAATATATTTCCAGAAAACTTTTCTATGTTTGTAAGTTAAACAAATGGTGGGACAGTGCTTCCCCACCCGCAACCCCAATATGAATATGAGATGTAATATGAACTGGATTGTAGCATCAGATTCCATTATGGATTACCCTAACATATTTAATCAATCTTCCATTAATGAGCACTTGAATTATGGGAGTTTTCATTGTTACAGTCATGTTGTAAAGGGGTGTTTTAGGGGAATTGGATTTGTACTGTGTCTTGTCTGTGGTGTTTGTTACAAAAAAAATACATGTGTACAAAACCTCTCAGAACTGTATACCAAAATAAGAAAAATCTTACTGAAAATAATTTTTTTAAACCCATTAGCCAAAGAATGCATGGAAATTTTAACATGTTTTAAGTTGTCTTCCACAGAGTTTGAACAATTCAGATGCCTGTTTTTCCTCACCCTATCAGGATATTAAATTTTAAAATTTTTGCTGAATTAAAATTTGTTAGCCGAATAGATATAAAATATTTTCACTGGCTTTTTTATTTACAGGGATTAAGCCATCCTTTTATATGGTTATTGGTCACTTATATTTCTGCGTCCTTTGCCTGTTTTTTATCCTTTTCCTGTATTTTGCAAATATTTTTGTCCATTTCAAGTTTTTTATATATAAATCTTTATTGTTCAGTTTATTATAGATGTTCCTCTTTTTTCCCCCCATAGCTCCCCTCCACCTGATTCTCCCCCCCTTCCCACTGTGCCACTGTCCTCATCCATAGGTATAAGATTTTTGTCCAATCTCTTCTTGCACCCCTCACTCTTACTTTCCCCCAAGAATTGTTAGTTCATTCCCTTTCTATGCCCCTAATTCTATTATATTTGCCAGATTATTCTGTTCATTGGGTTTTTTTATTTACTTGACTTTTAGATTCATTTGTTGATAGGTATGTATTTGTTATCACTTTGTTCATAATTTTTATCTTTACCTTTTTCTTCTTCCCCTTTTTAAAGAATACCTTTCAGCATTTCATATAATCCTGGTTGGGTGGAGATGAACTCCAGCTTTTTCTTATCTGTGAAGCTCTTCATCTGACCTTCAGTTCAGAATGATAGCTTTGCTGGGTAGAGCACTCTTGGTTGTTGGTTCTTGCTATTCATCACGTTAAATATTGCCTGCCACTCCCTTCTGGCCTGCTCTAATCTCCCATTGCCTTTTCTGTCTCCATGTCTCTTAAAAGGAGCCTTGTTGTTGGATTTAGGGTTCAAATAACCAAGAGTGGCTTTATATTGAGGTCTTTGTATCTGTAAAGATCCAGTTTCCAAATAAATCACATTCATAGAATCTAGGATTAGGGTATACACACATACCATCTGAAATCGAAATTTGTGTGTGACAAGGGTAAGGAACTGTATTAGTTTTCTATTGCTGAATAACGTTTAAAAATTTTATGGCTTAAAACATCTCCTACGGATCAGGATCTGATTCATATGAGATGACTTAGCTGGGTCTTGTACTGTAGGATTTCTTACAAGAAAGGCTGCAATTGAGGTGTTGTCCAGTCTCATAAAAAAGCTCAGATGAGGATCTGCTTCTGAATTCACTGTTGAAAATTCAGTTCCTTGAGTGCTGTTGGACTGAGTGAGGGCCTCAGTTTCTAGCTGGCTGTTGGCTCCCAGCCACCCTCAATTCATTGTCAACGTAGTCATTTCCAAATATAGCAGGTTGCCTTACAAAAGTTGCAAGATGAGGCGGCTTTAGAATCTGCTAGTGAAGTGGAAGTCACTAGGGCAGCCCACACGTAAGGATTACAGAAGAGTGTGGATTCAAGAAGTAAAGATCTTGGGAGATTATTTTAAGAGTCAGCCTCCCAAAGGAGCTACATTTCTTTTTTCCCTAAATGGTGAGCCACCAGTCTTAGGTACTATTATTTAATTGACTAACACATCTTTTCCCGTGGAACTGAAATGCCACCTTTGTCATATATTTAAACCATATATACACATATACAAGTCTGTCTAGTTATAACTGTATTCTAAGTCTCTTCTGTAAGTTTCGATGCTAACACCATCTTGTTTCAGTTGCTGATATCAGTAGTTCAGCTTCCATTCCATTAATTTCCCTTCTCTCCCTCCATCCTATTCATGGTTATTTGCTTTACATTTATAGCTTTTAGAATACGTGTCTATAGTTTTGGAAAATAATTCATTTGGCATTTGATTGAAATTACATTAAATTTATAGATTAAGTATAAATTTATAGATTAAGTATAGAATAGCTGTGTAATATTGAATCTTAGTCTTTCATTATATTGATGTTTTATAGTTTTCATTGTATAAATCTTAAACATTTCTTACCAGTTGTATCCTTTATGTGCATTAGTTTTTGTTATGAAAGGCACTTTTCATTTGATAATCATTAATACTTTATAAAGGTATATTAATTTTTATCTGACCATATGTTGAATTTTTATACTCATTTTAGTAATTTTTTTCTACTCATTTAGGAATAGTTATTTTAAATTATAAAAATATATAATTAATATATACTTAGAGAAATCAGTATAATCCTGATTGATATTCCTTTCTAAAGTTATTCATCACAACCTTTTCATCTTACTGGATTAGCTCCAGCACAATGTTCTCTCCAATTTTAATTTGAATGAGGGTTCATTACTGGACAAGATCAGTAACTATATAACAAATCCTAAAAGGCTGTCAAAGATCTATTTCCACAAAAGCATCAGGCCCAGATAGTTTTACAGCCTGTTTTTAAGAAAGCATTATATAATGCTTTCTGATAAATTCTTAGTTCTGTCTTTCTAAAATTTTATCAGAATATTATCAAATAACTGTTCGAATTTTTCTGAGATATAATCTACACCTATGAGTTGAACCATCCTGGAATAAATTATAATTGGCTAGATAGTATTCTGTTAATATGCTGTTGGATTCACATAGTTGCAAAAATTTGTATAGTTTGGTTATCAAGATTATGCTAGCTATTAAGTAAATTGGGGAACTTTTCTGGCTTTTCATAATAGTTTTAAATAACAAGAATTATTTGTCCCCTAGCTTCTCCCTAAAATAACCTATGCTCCTCAGCCCAGCAGTTATTATATTTTTCCTTAGTTCCTTAGTAGCACTTGCTATTGAAATTATTTTATTTATATGTCTAATTGATAACTTTATGTTGGTCTCTCTGCTTTATGAAAATCATGAACAGTATCTGGTACAAAGGCATTCAATAAACATTTATAAAATTAGTAAAATCTGGGGATACATTTAGATAATACTTCAGAATGAATATTGATATAATCACAATTACTTAAAATTTCCTGGAATTAACTAACTTCATTGCTTAATTACATGCTAAACTTTTTCTTTTGCAGGTGATCAGAGGGTTGCTGAAATTTTGGCCAAAAACATGCAGCCAGAAAGAGGTAGGTTTGATTCCATAAAAATAGTACATTAAAACATTGGCTCTCAGGGCTATAAACCATGTTTCTTTTGTCCCTGCTACTACTGAGCAGCTGTTCTATGGGGATTAGAGAGACTTGGTAGAATAACTGTCAAGTCCTTTTCTGTCCACTAAGATAATCTTTTAATGTTTTCTATATTAACATCATATAATTTGTCATGTTTCTTAAAAAATTTTTTTTAACCTAGGTGATGTTTTTAGGAGAAATAGAAGAAATCTTAGATGTCATTGAACCAACACAGTTCAAAAAAATTGAAGAGCCCCTTTTTAAGCAAATATCTAAGTGTGTATCCAGTTCTCATTTTCAGGTATGATATACTCAGCAAAGCCATTTTTATTTTATACTTTTTTTCTCTTTTGTTTTTGACATTGATAAATATTTCTTTCAGGTTGCAGAAAGGGCGTTATACTTCTGGAATAATGAATATATTCTTAGTTTGATTGAGGAGAATATTGATAAAATTTTGCCAATTATGTTTGGTAGTTTGTACAAAATCTCCAAGGAACACTGGAATCCGTAAGTGTCTTTGGCTTTTTTAACCTTTTTGTCATTTGCTCCAACTCATACATAAAGCCTATGCAGATTTGGAACTTATTCCAAGGTTAACATCACATAGTATATAACTTTATAAAATGTAAATATGTGTGTTTGTATGTCCTTAATTTGAATTTAAAATTAACAAATCTCCCTGAAGATAGGACTTTCTAGTGTGACATTATGCACCAGACCAGTATGTGGTCAGACCCAGCTAATATTTGTAGAGATGCACAAATGCCAAGTTGGGTTGATCCGCTGCTAATAACACACATCTCTGCAGGTAGCACTATGGCAGGAAGAAACTGAAGTGCTTAAGGTCATATAAATGATGCTTAGATGGCATATATTCTATGACATGTTCGTTTTGTTTATTTTTTTTAGAGGAAGGGAGAGGGATCGAGAGAAACATCATTGACTGGCTGCCTCCTGCATGCTCCCCTATTATTCCCTGTGTCAGCACTCAACCACAGCAGCTGGGTTCCCGTCCTTTAAAAGCTGCTGTTCCTCGGGGTTTGAGACTTGAGAGCAGACATGAAATTAACCATAGCATTTTTAGTGAAAGTTTAATCTGAGCATGATACATTGGTGAGGACAGGGTTTGGAATCAGACCATCTCTACCACCACTGGCTATGTGACCTGTAGAATTTCCTCTTTTCATCTCTAAAATGGATTGAGTGAACCAGCCAACATTTAACTCCTTTCAGAGATGATAGTGTTATATTTCCTGTTAGAGGCATCAATAACCCAGCACTGGCTTATTTTTCGTTTTAGGACCATCGTAGCACTGGTTTACAATGTGCTGAAAACCCTAATGGAAATGAATGGCAAGCTTTTCGATGATCTTACTAGTTCATACAAAGCTGAAAGACAAAGGTATTTGATGTTTCAAGTTACATTTTAGGGGTTAGCTGAATGTGATTCAGTATAATAAGACTTTCCTTTCAAATCATAATGCTTAATGTAATTGATTTTTTAATATAATTCTAACTTGGAGAAAGTCTCAACACTTTTAAGTTATTTCCAGGTAAACTTCCTCTAATGGTTGGTTAGATTATGATTTTAATGTGAAATCTTCTGTTGGTTTCTTTCTGAGCCTTAGACTTCCTCAGTTTCTTAGCACTTGAATGCAATGTGCTAAAAACCCTAATGAAAACGAACGACAAGCTGTTATACATTTATGAAAATCATTGTTGTCACCATGGGCTTCCATAGTGAGCTTTACTCTTCATTTACTCCTTGCACAATAGGGTTTTTCTTAAGCTCTCATTTAAACAAGGTGGTCTTTTAAAGTCAGCATAGTTCTTATGGAAAGAGAGACTCACATAACTATATGCCTATCACTCATACTGTTAATATTTTGTTCCTTGGCTTAGTGATTATCTTTTTTTTTTTTATTATTTCAAACTTCAGGTGGGAGTAACCATTGTATTTGAGGATAATAGCTACCATTTACTTCTAATGAGTATATTACCTACTGTTTGGAAAAGCTCATCTATTTCAATTAGTCATGGTTTTCTTATGCCAGGTAGAAAAAAACATAATTTTATTCAAGGGCATCCTAGTCTCCCAATAACTAAGTCAATGCATTATTTCTCCTAAATAGCCCTCTTTTAGACGGGAATATGTACTAGGTATATAGTTTGAGCCCCAGGAACAAATGGAAAGAAAATATGATTAAGAATAATCATTATATCTTAATTTGCATAGATTAGCACCTCTGTCCCCTTAAGTCATATATAACTTCAGAACTATAAGCCCACATTCTTACATTCAGAATTGAAATTAAGTACTTGAAACAACATACAAAATAGTTCGAATAATTTCCTCTCTCAAAAAACAAATTCAAACTTTGAAGTTTTCATTTGATGTGTTAGAGAGCAAGTTAGACTGCGTAGTGCCTAGGAAAGTGATACATTCCAGCTGAAAATGGTCTCAGACTGACCTCGTGGCCAGTCTTTCTGTATATAGAAGAGTGATCTTGAACTACAAGAGGTCCATGTAAAAGGACCTCCAGTTAAAGAAACACTGTGCTCACCTTCTTCCACAAAAACAGCCATCATCAGAACCACCCAAAGACTAGCTGAATAGAACTCTCATAACCAGGGTTATAAAGAAGCCACAATAAGGAGTCTGATGGGAAGGATATCTTGACTGCAGAGGTTCCCCTCCCTCCCCGCCAGGAGTGAGGGGCACCAGTGCAGGTAGGAGGAATGCCCATAGCATCTGGCTGTAAAAACCAGCAGGGCCAAAACCGGTTTGGCTCAGTGGATAGAGTATCGACCTGGGGATTGGAAGGTCCCAGGTTCAATTCTGGTCAAGGGCATGTATGTTGGTGCATCCCCAGAAAGGGGCGTGCAGGAGGAGGCTTATCAATGTCTCTGGCTCTCTCCTTTCCTCTCTGTAAAAAAATCAAAATGGCAGGAATTATGTCCAAGTGAGAAAAAGGGCTGCTCAAGTCCCAGGCATTCCCTTGGAGGGGCAAAGCAGCTTTTTGAAACGGAAGTACTGGTGGGTACCAAATCTGAGCTCTCCATTAACCTCACTAACACCACAGGCTCCAGCGTTGGTGAGGCCTTAAAACTGCCCCATTGGGGTGAGGGAAGCAGGGAGATTAACAAAAGAATTTATATGCTTATCCCATGGACACAGACAATAGTGTGGTGTTGGAAGTCAATTGGGGGGGTGGGGGGAGATGACATCCTGTAATACTTTGAACAATAAAACATACTTAAAAAATCTCTGCCCCATGCCATCTTCCTTGGCTTGCACTGTGGACTTTAAGGTCTACAAACGACCAATCAGATTTGTCTCAACTTGCACTGTAATTTCCATTAGGTGGCTCCAAGCTGGGAATTAGCTGTGGCCATGGTAGCTCAGAACACAGCTTCCAATAAGCAGCTACAGATCTCGGCTCACATTGTGCTGCCCAGCACAAGTGACAACCAACCATAAATCACTTTATAGCCTCATGCTGGGCACCAATGGCTAACATGGGCCTGCCCTCCACTCCTCCCAAAACCAAGACACCTGTTGGCCACTTTCATTTCAAACTAGAGGTCCACTAAAGCAACTCCTGCTACATGGAGTCAGCACCCACACAGCAGTTTATCCGCTGCAGTCACTGACATGCTGACAGCAATCAAAACAAAAGGGACACCCCTGCAGTACCCGTCTCAAGGGCACCAACTGCATAAGATAACTGCCAATACTGTGAGATTGACCTAATAAAAAGCAACTATACCAAATAAAAGAATAGGACAAGACTGGAGTAAAGAACTAAACAAAATGGCGGCATGCAAGTTACCAGAAGCAGAGTTCTAAATACTAGTACAAGAGATGTTCAATGAACTTAGGGAACAGGTGAACTCATTAAGTTCGGAAGAGAGAGATGGATCATAAAACTGGAGTTAGGAAGAATGTATTACAGGGAATCAACAACAGATTAGAAAAAGCACAGGGATGAATGAGAGATCTGGAAGACAGTAAAAAATACCCAAATTGGAACACAAGAAATGAGAATAGTTTGAGGGACCTCTGGACCAACATCAAAGGTAACATTTGTATCGTAAGAGTACCAAAAGACAAGAGCAAGCAAGGGATTAAAAACCTATTTGAAGAAATAATGACTGAGAATTTCTCTAACCTGGTGAAAGAAATAGTCATATTAGTCTCAGAGTCCCACATAAAGACACATCACAGCCAAGACCAGTTTGGCTCAGTGGATAGAGTGTCGGCTTTCGGACTGAGGGGTCCCAGGTTCGATTCCGGTTGGAGGCATGTACCTTGCTTGCGGGCACATCCCCAATAAGGGGGTGTGCAGGAGGCGGCTGATCGATGTCTCTCTCTCATCGATGTTTCTGACTCTCTCCTTCCTCTCTGTAAAAAATCAATAAAATATATTTTTTTAAAAATTAAAAAAAAAAGACACATCACAGCCTTGACTGGGTGGCTCAGTTGGTTGGAGAGTCCTGTACACCAAAAAGTTGCCAGTTCGATTCCCAATAAGGGCCCATATGGGAGGCAAATGATTAATGTTTCTCCCTGCCCCCTCCCTTCCTCTTTAAAAAGCTCAATAAAACATATCTGATGAGGATTTTTAAAAAGACCATTATAATTTAAAAGTTAAAAGACAAAGAGAATCTTAAGAGCAGTGAGTTGCATACAAGGGAGCTCTCAAGACTATCAACTGATTTTTCAACAAAAACTTTGCAGGTCAGAAGGATTGGCATGAAATATTTCAAGTGAGAAAAAGCAAGGACCTACCCAGCAAGGCTATCCTTTAAAATAGTAAGACAGCCCTAGCTGGTTTGGCCCAGTGGATATGGCATTGGCCTGTGGACTGAAGGGTCCTGGGTTCAATTCTGGTCAAGAACACATGCCTATATTGCAGGATCGAATCCCCAGTGGGGGTGTGCAGGAGGCAGCTGATCAATGATTCTCTCTCATCGATGTTTCTGGTTTTCCCTTCCTCTCTGAAATCAATAAAGATATATTTTCTTTAAGAAAAGACATCAGAGCAGCCATTTAAAAAAAATGAAATAAAATTGTAGGACAGATAAAGAGCTTCCCGGGGGAGGAGGGGTGGAGCTAAAAGAGGTCATTTCATCATGCTAAATGAGTAATACAAGAAATGTTAGAGGGACTTCTTTAAGAAATAGGGTTGGTAGGATAAAAAATATGAGTAATAAAATGCCTGTAACCAATACCTATCAATAATTACTTTAAATGTAAATGGATTAAGTACTCCAATCAAAAGACATATGGTAGCTGAAAGATAAGAAAACAAGACCTATACATATGTTGCCCATGAGAAACCAACTTCTGATCAAATGGCACATGGAGACTGCAAGTGAAGAAATGGAAAAAGACATTTCATTCAAAATGGTAATGCAAAAACAAAAACAAACTAATAATACTTAGAATAGACTTTAAAACCAATGCTATAACAAGAGACAAAGAAGGACATTTCATAATGCTCATAGGACCAATATAAAAAAAGAGATTATAACCCTTGTAATAAACATCTTCACATCCAGTGTAGGACCACCTAAAATATATAAAGCAAATATTGGTGGAAATAAAAGGAAAGATAGTAACACAGACATAATAGGGGACTTTTAATATCCTATTGACATCAATGGATAGATCATCCAGACAGAAAATCAACAAGGACACGTTGGATTTAAATAATATGTTTAGATCATTTCACCCAAAGCAGCAGAATATACATTCTTTCAAGTGCACATTGACTGTTTTCCATGATAGGCCATATGTTAGGATGCAAAACATATCTCAATAAATTTAAGAAGATTGAAATAATATTAAGTATCTTCTTGGATCACAATGGTATAAAGTTAGAAATCAATTATAAGAAGGAAACTGGAAAACACAAACACATAGAGGCTAAATAAAATACTACTTAACAAGATCAAAACAGAAAGACAAAGATACTCTGAGACAAATGAAAACACAGTGACCTCAAATCTATGGGATATAGCAGTTCTAAGGAAATTCATAGCAATCTAGGTCTACCTCATGAAAAAAAAACCTCAAGTAGCCAAAACTGGTTTGGCTCAGCGGACTGAAAGGTCCCAGGTTCGATTCCGGTCTAGGGCATGTACCTTGCTTGCGGGCACATCCCCAATAGGGGGTGTGCAGGAGGCGGCTGATCGATGTCTCTTTCTAATTGATGTTTCTAACTATCCCTCTCCCTTCCTCTCTGTAAAAAACTCAAATAAGCTATCTAAACGAATACTTAAATCAGAAAAAGAACAAACAAAACCCAAAGTGAGCAGGAAGAAGGAAAAGATAAAGACCTGAGCAGAAATAAAGTTAAAAAAAAAGAAATAGGTCAATAAAACCAAGAGCTACTCTTTGAAAACATAAAATTGATAAACCTTTAACTGAATTCATTAAGGAAAAAAGAAAACCCAAACAAAATCAGAAGTGAATGAGAAGTGACAGCTAATACCATAGAAATATAAAGGTTTAAAAGAAAATACTATGGCCCTGGCGGGTGTGGCTCAGTTGGTTGGGCACCCCATGCACTGAAAGAAGGTCAGTTCAATTCCCATTCAGGGCACATGCACAGTTGCGGGATCTATCCTTGGTAAGGGGTGTGCAGAAGACAGCCAATCAATGTTTTTCTCTCCCTTTTCCTTCCTCTCTAAAAATCAGTTTTAAAAACATTTTTTAAAAATACTATGAACAACTAGGTGCCAGCAAATTAGACACAATCTGGAAGAAATGGATAAATTCCTAGAAACCTAATCTTCCAAGACTGAATCCTGAAGAAACAAAATCTGAACAGACTGATTACAAACCAATGAAATCAAAGCAGTAAAAAACAAAACAAAAAAACTCGCAACAAACAAGTTCTGGACCGATGGCTTCACAGGTGAACTTTACCGAACACTCAAATAATTACCACCCTCAAACTATTAAAAAAGATTGAAGGTGAGAAAAGACTCCCATGCTTGTTTTATAAAGCCAGTATTACTCTGATTCCCAAACCAGACCAAGACAACTAAAGTATAGGCCAATAGCCCTGATGAGCTTAAATGTAAAAAATTCTTAACAAAATATTAGAAAACTGAGCCCTAGCTGATTTGGCTCAGTGAATAAAGTGTCAGCCTGGGGACTAAAGGGACCCAGGTTCGATTCTTTTCTGGCCAAGAGCACATGCCCAGGTTGCAGTTCAAACCCATCCCCCCTACACCCTCCTCCCACACCACCCTGTAGGGGACTTGCAGGAGGCAGCCAGTCAATGATTCTCTCATCTGTGATGTTTCTCTCTGTCCTTTGCTCTCTGAAATCAGTGTGTGTGTGTGTGTGTGTGTGTGTGTGTGTGTGTTTACAGTTAGGAGAGGGATAGACAGTTAGAAATATTGAGGAGAGAGAGACATCGATCAGCCGCCTCCTGCACGCCCCTCACAGGGGATGTGCCCACAACCAAGATACATGCCCTTGACCAGAATCGAACCCGGGACCCTTCAGTCCACAGGCCAATGCTCTATCCACTGAGCCAAACCAGTTTCAGCTGAAATCAATTTTTTAAAAATTAGAAAATTATATTCCCTGATACATTGTAAAGATCAGGCATCATGATCAAGTGGGATTCATCCTAGGATGCAAGGTTAATTCTACACCTGTAAATCAAGTGATATACCACATAAAATGAAGGATAAAAATCATGATCATATCAATAGATGCAGAAAAAGCATTTGATAAAATCTCTCAGCAAAGTGGGGTAGAGGGTACATACCTCAACCTAAGAAAGGCCATATATGGCAAACGGACAACTAATACACCCAGTGGTGCAAAGCTAAATGCTTCTTTAAGATCAGGAATAAGACAAAGATGTCTACTTCCCCCACTTTTATTGAACATAATATTGGAAGTCCTAGCCACAGCAATAAGACAAGCAAATAATAGGCATCCAAATTGCAAAGGAAGAAGTAAAACTCATTTGCAGGTGACATATACTATATAGAGAGCACCCTAAAAAATCCACCAAAAAACTATTAGAACTAAAGTAGAAAGACACAAAATTAATGCTGAGAAATCAGTTGCATAAGAAAACAATCCCACTTGCAAATGCATCAAAAAGGATAAAATATCTAGGAATAAATTTCACCAAAAAAGTATAAGACCTGTACTTAGAAAACTAAGACACTGAAGAAAGAAATTGGAAAAGAAACAAGTGAAGATGTACTATGCTCAGAGAGGAGCAGTTTCAATCAAAATACCAATGGCATTTTTCACAGAACAAGAACAATAATCCT
>PVJN01009686.1:0-59969 GCA_004026805.1 Lasiurus borealis | reverse complement strand
GGAGGAGGAGGAGGAGGAGGAGAAGGAGGAGGAGAAGAAGAAGAAGGACACGCCACTTTTGGCCACGTGACCAACGGAACTGACCAGCAGTAGAATGAGGAGGGAAGCATTAGTGATTGCTACATATATGAACGAAGCGAAAGGAAAACGGAGAGATACTCATTCTGATGGAGTAGGAGGAACTTGACTGGGAAAAGACTGTACCCCCAGACAATATTGTGTGGGACCACTTATTACTATGTGATCAGGAACTTCCACCTTCACTGTGGTCCACACTGAGCCTCCATCCACGCATCAACCGCAGCTCCAGTGTTCCTGCCTCAGAGCACATTCCCTGGGTGGTTTCCCCTGGTGGGTCTCTCCCTCCAGACTGGAGCGCGGCACCTCAGCAGTTGGTGGCATTGACGTGGTGAGAAAGGATACGGTTGCCCTTTACTTGATCTTAAGAAAAGGGCATCCCGTAATGGACCGCAAAGATTGACAGATGCTTGGCTTTTTATGATCACTTGTATTTATTTAAAAAGAGTCTCAGTGAGGTTCCAAAATGACAGCCGATGAGGTGGAAGCTCTCCTCACACTCTCCCAGGGCCAAACTGGAGTTCCAACTAAAATATAGGAAGACCATTCCGCATCATCAACTGGGGACTCTCGGAGAGAGCCCTGATGAGCGAGGATGGAAAGAGGAGGCGGCACAGAGACTGGTAGACATTCTCAGGGCACAAGAGGGCTGGCCAGGGGCCCGCACACAGCAGCTGGAGCTCTGGAGGGATGATCTCAGCCCTGGGGGGTTCCCTCTGAAAACTCTGGAGTCTACACCCCAAGCTGGGCTCCCCGGCCCCGAGCACCGGAACGGAGAACAGAGGGCTGGCCGGGTGCCCACAGAACAGCTGGCTGTGGAAAGCAGCAGGGTTGCCATCTGCCAGGGAGAGAGGGCTGGCATGCAGGCACCCTCTTAAAGAGCAAGTGCACAAGATTTCATGTGCAGCCACTCAACGTGGGCTCCCGCAGAGGGAGGGCAGAGCGGACGGGAGCTGTGAGGAGAATCCAGGGTTGAGGGGCTCCATTTCCTGAGCTGAGTCCTTCCCCCACCCTGCAGCAGCGCTCTTTCTCGGGCAGAACTGACCATCCAGGCAGCTCGGGGTAAACTTCTCGCCCCGCCTGCGCCTACGGAGACCAGGCCTGGCTGTGGTCTGTAGCCTGCGGCTCAGACAGAGGCTCAGAATCACAACCCGCCTGCAGGCAGAGGCAGAAGTCTGGAGACGTTGAGTCTTTAGGCCTTATCTGCTTCGGGGCCAGGGACTGGAAAAAGCAGACCCTGATACACATCTTTGTCCTTTCCAAAGGCAGCCAGCCCCAGCAGATGAGTCACAAGCTGTGGATTGTTAATGGCTTCCCACAGGGCGCTCAGGGCCGGTCACAAACAGCCCCTCACATTGTCCTGCACCGAGAACCTCCAAAAAGACTGGGAGTCACAGCAGATCTACCTCATACAGTGGTACCTCGAGATACGAGTTTAATTCATTTCGTAACCTTGAGGCGGGGGAAACTATGAGACGCTCGAGTCGCGGTAAACTGGTGGGTCGTGTGCAGCCGGCCGATCCACGCGATGACTCTTATCTCAAATGTTGCTCGTATTTCAAAGCAAAAATCACTCGCTCGACGGCTCGTATCTCAAAAAACTCGTATGTTAGGGCACTCGTATCTCGAGATACCACTGTACGTAGAAACAAATCCAAACAGGCAGCCAAAACAGGGACACAAAAACAAGCCTCCAATGAAAGAACAAGAGAACTCTCCAGAAGAAGAGCTAAATGAAATGGAGACAAGAATTTGACCATTATTCCAGGATACGCAACAGCATGAGAAAAGATACAGACATGATGAAAACTGACCCGTCAGAAATGAAGAATGACGTCGCAGTAATAAAGAACACTGTGCATCCAAATACACGCAAGAGGCCCACCTCCGAACAAAAGACTCGCTCAGAACGAGAGGGAAGGGACGGGGAAAATGTTTCCATGGAAATTAACAACAAAAAGCCGGGGTAGCCATACTCATATCGGACAAAAGAGACTTCAGCATGAAGGCCATCACCAGAAGGTCACTACATAATCCTAAAGGGATGGATCCAACAAGAGGATGTAACCCTGGTAAACATATATGTATGTACCCAATATAGGACCCCCCTACATACGTAAAGAAAAGCTCTGAAGGAGTTTGAGAGATTGACAGCACTACAGTCATAGTGGAGGACTTGAGCACCCGCTGACTTCACTGGCCAGATCCTCCAGGCAAAAAAATTAGCAAGGAAACAGTGACTCTGAAAGGCACACTGGGTCAGGTGGATGTAATGGCCATTTATAGAACCCTTTACCCTGAAGCTGCAGAATGCACATTCTTCTCAGGTCACGTGTGTCCTTCTCAAAGACAGACCACATGTTAGGGCACAACACAAGCTCTACAGGTTCAGGAAGACTGAAATCATATCAAGCATCTTCTCAGATGCCAGTGGAATGGAATTAGATTTCAACTATAGGAAAAACACCCATAAATATTCAAACACATGGAGGCTAAATACCATATTATTAAACAATGAATGGGTTACCGAAGAGATCAAGGAAGAAATCAAAAACTTCCCAGAAACATGAAAATGAACACATACAACCCAAAATCTATGGCACATGGTGAACGCAGTCCTGAGAGGGAAGGTCATAGCCATGCAGGCCTGCCTCAAAAAAACAAGGAAAGCTTCTAATAAACTATGGAACTCTACAACTTAAAGAATTAAAAAGAGAACAATAATAAGAGCTTAGGGCAAGTAGAAGGAAGGAAATAATTAAGATCAGAGCAGAAATAAATGACATAGAGACTAAAAAAAAAAAATGCAAGAACATCCATGAAACCAAGAGCTGGATCTTTGAAAACATACACAAGATGGATGAGTCATTAGCCAGACTCATCAACAAGCAACAAGAGAGAACCCAAATAAACAGAATCAAAAACGAAAGAGGTGAAGTACCAACGGACCACACAGAAATCCAAAGGATTGTAAGAAAATTCTATAAACAGCTCTATTCTGACCAGCTGGGCGACCCGGACCAAATGGACAGGTTCTGCCGAAACCGGTTTGGCTCAGTGGACAGAGCATCGGTCTGCGGACTGAAGGGTCCCAGGTTCGATTCTGGTCAAGGGCATGTACCTTGGTTGTGGGCACATCCCTAGTGAGGGGCGTGCAGGAGGCGGCTGATCGATGTCTCTCTCTCATTGATGTCTCTAACTCTCTATCCCTCTCCTTTCCTCTCTGTAAAAAAAAAAATCAATAAAAAAATTTTTTTAAATGGACAGGTTCCTAGAAAAATGCAATCTTCCAAAACTCAACCAGGAAGAATCAGAAAACCTGACTAGGCTGATAACTACTTGTGGGGAGCTGCCCCGGGCATACGAGGGTCCTAGAGACCTGAATGCAGGCTCTGGACATAGCTCTCTGCTTTCTCACCCTTCAGTTTAATAAACAGAGATGTGCATGCAGACTCTAGACACAACTACACAGCTTGCTGAAAACATGTTGATGCCTGTGTGCAAGATCTTGCAAGGTCTTGATTACTTAGAAGGTCAGTGACTGTGTTTGCAAACACCTGATTTGTGTAACTCCCTCCTCTGCTTGTGCTTAAATCCTGTGCTGGAAATAAACTCAAGTCTCAGACCTCCCAACCCCATCTGTTCTTGTCTGTCTTTTCTTATCCTCACCCCCTCATTCAGGTACTGTTCGATTGCCAGCAGGTTCTGGCAACTACTGATGAAATGGAAGCAGAAATAAAAATTAAAAAAACACAACAACCTCTCAATAAACCAAATCCTGGCCCAGACCGCTTCACGGGGAGTTTGACCCAGTATTCACTGCAACAACTAACACCTGTTCACCCCCAAACGATCCCTCCAAACCCCAGAGGAAGGAACACTTCCCAGGTCTTTCTGTGAAACCAAACCTTCACCTAATTCCAAAACCAGGGAAAGGCGCCACAAAGAGGGAGAATTACAGGCCGATCCCTACCCCTGAGGCACGCAGACGCTAAAATCCTCAATGACATATTATTAGCAAATCGGGGCCAGCAAGGCATCCCAAAAATCACACACCTGAGCAAGTGGGATCTACCCCCGGGGGTGCCAGGCCGGTCCAATACCCGCACATGGGTAAGCGTGATACAGCACGTAAGCAAACAGGCAGCCCTCCCCTGCACCCCCTCCAGGGCCAGGCTGGAAATAAAACTAAAGTGGGGGGACGTGCACCCGGAATAACCAGCCGGGGGCCAGCTGAGGCGATCTGCTGGGGAAGGGCCCACCGCACACGGAGGAATACTTGGGGACCAGTAGGAAGGGCGAGGTGCAGAGAGGGGTGGTCCCGCTTGCACAGGTGGCACCGAGAGAGAAGAGGGGGCTCTGGCGGTGGGAGGGGTGTTTCCCTGAGAAGATCAGGCCCTTTGGGTCGGGCTGCTGGCCGCCAGGGAGTCTGGAGCTGGCCTGACAGAAGCCCCAGGGGTTTGGGGGGGCAGGTTTTGTTTGGGGGGGCAGGCGGGGGAAGAAAGGGGTCAGGGAGGTGGTTGTTAAACCCAGAGCCCAGGTGCTGGCTGCAGGTACTCACCCGAGGCTTCGGTGCAGGGAGGCCGGGAGGCCGGGCGGAGTCCAGGTGCCTAGGAGGAGGCGGGGTGGGGAGCCCTGGCGGGGGGACCAGAAGCAGCAGCCCGAGTCCTGCACCCACTCATGGCGCCCCGCCACCCGAAATGGCCATTTCTCCCCCGGGAGAGGCACTGCCTGCTGCCGGAAGCCACGGCTCAGGAAAAGGAAGAGCCCCGCCCGCAGAGGTGGTCCAGCCCGCCCCGCCCTGCCCTGTCCTGCCCCCGGGAGCCTGCCGGCCACACCCGCATCGTGGCCTCTCAGAGGAGCGGGCGGCGGGGGCCGGGCCACGGGTTCGGACAGACTCGGGAAGCCGCAGTGGCGGGATGGGGGCTGGGGCCACCTGCCCCCCATCTTGGGAACTTCCCCCCACACTCACAGGGGAGCTGGGAGAAACTCCAGGCTGCCAGCCCGAGCCATTCGCAGGGGAGTCACTCTGGAGCAGGGAAAATCACCTACTACGTTCCCTGGCATCTCAACAGCATCTGCCTCTCCTGGGAGAACCAGAGGTCTAGACTCCCCCTTTCCACCTCAAGTCCTTTCAGAAGCGGACCGTCAGCCCTCACCGGTGTGGCTCAGTGGGTAGAGCGTCGGCCTGGGGACTGAAAGGTCCCACGTTCGATTCCGGTCCAGGGCATGGACCTTGGTGGCGGGCACATCCCCAGTAGGAGGGTGTGCAGGAGGCAGCTGATCGATGTTTCTAACTCTCTATCCTTCTTCCTTCCTCTCTGTAAGAAATCAATGAAATAAATTTTTAAAAATAAAAATAATAATAATTAAAAAAAAAAAAAAGAAGCAGACCTTCAAGTGATTAAGACTGACAAGGGGCCAAAACCGGTTTGGCTCAGTGGATAGAGCGTCAGCCTGTGGGCTGAAAGGTCCCAGGTTCGATTCCGGTCAAGGGCATGTACGTTGGTTGCAGGCACATCCCCAGTAGGGGGCGTGCAGGAGGCAGCTGATCGATGCTTCTCTCTCATCGATGTTTCTAACTCTCTCTCTCTCTCCCTTCCTTTCTGTAAAAAATCAATAAAATATTTTAAAAAAAAGACTGACAAGGGGCTGGCAGTGCAGGGGGGCAGAGGCAGAGCCCGGGAGCCTGGGGAAGCACAGTGACTCAGCCCTGGGCCCCCAGCTGCTCACCAACCAGCTTTGGGGCAGTAGCTCGGCCCCTCCCGTGTGCAGCCACGTCCTGGGAGACAGACACAAACTGTGGACCTATTGCCGCTTCAGGCAGCCGCTGCAGCCAAAGCGGGACAGTGTCTGACAGTGGTTAGCGCCGACGCACCTCCTGGGAAGCCCGGGACTGGCGGGCAGAGCCGTCAGCCGCGTCCCCAGAGGAGCAGGATCCACACGGAGCAGCCACGAGGCACTGAGCTCCGTGGAGACACTTTTCTTCTTCTCCTCCCTGGTTTTTGTTTGTTTGTTTACCTTCTCTCTTAATGTATTGGTTTGTGGTTATTTTAGCCTCTATTAGGGCAAGTAGAGGAAAGGAAATAATTAAGATCAGAGCAGAAATAAATGACATAAAGACTAAAAAAAAAAAAATGCAAAAAAGGCGGCCTCCTGTACGCCCCCTACTGGGGATGTGCCTAATTTTTTTCCTTCCCTTTTCCTACTCTTTTTTTTTTTCTTTTCTTTTTCTCCTGCTTTCTCTCTCTCTCTTTTTTTTTTTTTCTTCTTCTTCTCATTTTGGGTGTATCTGCTTTCTCCTTGATTTTCTTTTCCAAATATTTTCCCTCTTTTATACTGTTTTCCTTCCCTTATTCTTTATTCTTATTTTCTTTATTTCATCTCTGTCCCTTCATATTCTTCTTTCTTCCTCCCTTTTTTCTTCTTTTTTCCTCCTCTTATTTCTTTCTTTCTTTTCCTCTATCATTCTTGCTCTCTTCCCTCTTCCCCAGTTCTCTCTCCTCTGGTGTTGCAATTGTGGTTGTTGTGGGGGCCTTGGGCATGGTTTGGTTGGGTTTCTTGCTTTGTTGTGTCGTGTTGTTTTCTGTTCTGTTCTGGCAGCACCCTCATAACAGGTCACTTGTCACGGTTGGGGGTGAGCCTCACAGTCAGCCTGAGAGGAGACTCTATCCACGAATGGGACAAAGACATTCAAGGCCCATTTACAGCAGGAGAACCCCAATAACTCAAACTAAGGGCTTTCCTAGAGCACCCAGATCAGGAGGTTTGAGAGACTGCACCCCTGAGTCCCCAAAAACACCTGCCAAGCCTGGGAGGCAGAGCCATCTGATCTAATACATAGAAACAAATACAAAGGTACAACAAAAATGGGGAGACAAAGAAACACCCCCAAATGAAAGAAAAGGAGGAATTGCCAGAAAAGGAACTACATCAGTGGTTCTCAACCTTCCTAAGGCTGTGACCCTTTAAGACAGCTCCTCATGTGGTGGTGACCCCCAACCATAACATTATTTCCGTTGCTACTTCATCACTGTCATTTTGCTACTGTTATGAACTGTCATGTAAATATCTGATAGGATATATTTTCATTGTTACAAATTGAACATCATTAAAGCATAGGGATTAATCACAAAAATAATATGTAATTACATATTGTGAAATATTTATTTCTAATTACAAATAGATGAAATTTTGTCTTGAATTGTGGTGTAGCATGGGCAACAGTCTTCCTAGGACAACAGTAAATGACATGGCTACACTTTGCTACACCCAGGAGCGGTGTGTTGGTTCCTAAGACCATGGGAAATAGGTGTTTTCCGCTGGTCTTAGGCAACCCCTGTGAAAGGATCGTTCGACCCCCAAAGGAGTCGAGACCCACAGGTTGAGAATCACTGAACTACATGAAATAGAGGCAAGCAATTTGTCAGATAAAGAATTCCAAGTAAATGGCCATAAGGGTGTTCAACCAACTTAGTTAGAACTTCAAGCAACTGAAGGAGAACATGATGGAACTTAGTAAGAACTGCAGCAGTAGAAGAAAAAAGGAGGTAGAACCCATCAATAAGAAACAAGTAGAAATGAAGAATGATTCTGGCCCCAAACCCATCATCGCCAGGGCGTCTGGGAAAGCCACAAGAGTTGGAAGATCCTGAGTACTAGCGTGCTCTGCCGATAGCACCATCTGTAACCAGACAAGCAGGACACAAAGTGGAGGTTCGGAACAGCGAGGAGGGGACAGGTGCCTGGATCTTATCTGTCCTCCCCCAAATGGGGGTGGAACCCCTCAGACCCCTGGCAGAGTCCTTGGCCACGGGAGCCTGTGCTTTGGAAAACGTGCACAGCGCACACACTCAAGGTGCTAACTTACACAAACTCAAGGTCACCGTGTGCTCTTTGCCATGCCCACATTCCTCAAACACATTTACTGTCGGTATGTCACACGATCACATGGCTGGGAGAAAAATCTCCTTTTTGTTTATTTCCTTTTTAAAGGTCTTAACTGAGGGTTGTAAATCAAAGCGGGCTGAAGAGATTTCCGGAGTGAAACAAAGGGTGGTGAGTCACCTGCCTCTTCTGGTGCCCTGAGGGGGCCAGTGAGATGGGCCAGCACATGGACATTCCCACCGGCAAGCACAGCTCTCAGTGAGGACAACTGTGAGCTACACGGCTGAGGACGTGGATTTTTAATATACGTTCTTATCTTCCCCATCCAGCATCTTATTTTGTCCCTGCGTTATCATCCTCAGAAGCTACAAACAGTGTTTAGCTGCTATTCATTTTACCTTGCCAAGCCTTTTCTTAATCCTCACCCAAGGATGTGCTTATTTTTTTTAGAGAGAGAGGAAGGGGAAAGGGGAGAAGAGAGATAGACAGAGAGAGAGAGAGAGAGAGAGAGAGAGAGAGAGAGAGAGAGAGAGAGAAACATCTATGTGAGAGAACATTAATTGGTTGCCTTCCATAGGTGCCCCAACCAAGGATCAAGCCTACAACCTAGGTATGTTCCCTCACCGGGAATCAAACCCGCCACCTCTCAGTATATGGTACGATGACCCACCCAACGGAGCCACACCAGCCAGGGCTGCCAAGCCATTTTTTTTTATTATTGATTTTTATAGAGAGGAAGGAAGAGAAAGAGAGACAGAAACATCAATGATGAGAGAGAATTATTTATTGGCTGCCTCCTGAACACACCCTACTGGGGATCGAGCCTGCCACTCAGGCATGTGCCCTTGACCAGGATCGAACCTGGGACCCTTCCGTCTTCAGGCCGACACTTTATCCACTGAGCCAACCCGGCAAGGGCCCAAGCCATTCCCTTTTTTAATGGCAATAAGATTCTCCACTAAGACAGTAACATATCTTGGTGTCAGGCTGCAGAGAAAAAATATTCAATGGCATACACATCCCCACACCCTCTGTGATAGTCCAGGATCCTGTGGAGGAAACACGCACACTGGTTCATCATCGGCTGACTCCACGGTGCCCTCTGTTCCTGTACCAGGAGTACTTCCGGGGCTCACTGTGACCTCAGCACTTCCAAACCGGAGGGGCTCCATTTCAAAAGGGTCCCCAGCACATACCACCAACCTCAACTGGCTGAGGTTCCCATTGAGATTCTTCTAGGGCAGTGGTTCTCAACCTTCCTCAGGCCGCGGCCCTTTAAGACGGCTCCCCATGGGTGACCCCCAACCATAACATTATTTCCGTGGCTACTTCATAGCTGGCATCTTGCTACTGTGATGAACTGTCATGTAAACATCTGATAGGCAGGATGTATTTTCGTTGTTACAAATGGAACATCATTAAAGCATAGGGATGAATCACAAAAACAATACGTAATTATATATGGTGAAATATTTATTTCTAATGACAAATAAATGAAATTTTGTCTTGAATCGTGGTGTTGCATGGGTAACAGTCTTCCTAGGACAACAGTAAACGACATGGCTACACTTTGCTACACCGAGGAGCGATGTGTTGGTTCCTAAGACCATGGGAAATAGGTGTTTTCTGTTGGTCTTAGGCGACCCCTGTGAAAGGGTCGTTCGACCCCAAAGGGGTCGCGACCCACAGGTTGAGAACCGCCGTTCTAGTAAGTTCCTTGCCCCGTGGATTCCTTGGCCTGTGGCCTTTCTCTGTCCTGTAGCACCCCGTGGTCCCCGCTGTGCTGCCCCTTCCACAGCTTCGCTGCTCTCCGGCACGGCAGGTTGAGCCTCACTGTGCTCATGTTCCGCTTCGGACCATAAATCAGTCCTTCTTTCCGAGGAAACGCCGACTCCCTGGTGGGGAAATGGTATTGGGAGTCACACTCTGGGTGTCGTGGCTTCTTAGCCTTTGTGATAGACGGAGCTCAGGAGTATTTTAAAGATAAAAACACCCTAAGACCATTCTGAGAGTTCCCGTTCAAATTTAATGTTATGGGGTTTTTGCTTAACTTATTTGATTTTATGCGTGTGTGTGTTTGATACTGGAAACCTTGCTTTCTAATGCAGTGCAATAATTATGGATTCGCTTTGTATTCATGAATATCACTAACAACAGCAAAAGTACCAAATGGCGTTTAAAGTTTACTTGCTCTCACCGAAACCGGTTTGGCTCAGTGGATAGAGCACTGAGGGTCTCAGGTTCGATTCCGGTCAAGGGCATGTACCTTGATTGCAGGCTCACCTCCAGTAGGGGTTGTGCAAGAGGCAGCTGATCGATGTCTCTCATCGATGTTTCTAGCTCTTTATCCCTCTCCCTTCCTCTCTGTAAAAAATCAATAAAATATATATTTTTTTAAGTTTACTTGCTCTTGTTTTGATTCTTAGAACATTTTTTCCTGGGGATGTAGAGTCAAAAATATTGAGTTTTAAAGTCACCAAGGAACATATTTTTTCTGTGTTGTTCTGCTACAACTTGATAGGAGTAGACTCCATTGCTTTCCATTTTTAGCCATTGCTTTTTTAATCTTACTTTGATTAAATGTGTTAAATTATGTAAGACATTTGCATGGTACAAAAACCAAACTGTATACTAAATATATGTGTGGAAACCTCTCCACCCCTTTCCCTTTGGATAACATTACTATGACTGTCGTGTGTCCTTTTAGTCTTTTTGAAAATACCAGCAAGTCGCTAGATTTACGCTAGAAGCAGTAAACATGGGTCTGCACCCTGTGTTTTCCCCCTAACAATATATCCTGGACATCAACCCATATCAACAGAGAGCAGCCTTTTCCATTCCTTTCCTCTTCTCCAGAGCGATCCACTGTAGGTGGGGATGGACCATTTTGTTCAAGGGAGCCAACATTTCTTTTTGTTTTAATATATTTTATTGATTTTTCACAGAGAGGAAGGGAGAAGGATAGAGAGTTAGAAACATCGATGAGAGACATGGATCAGCTGCCTCCTGCACGCCCCCTACTGGGTGTGTGCAGCCAGCCAAGGTACATGCCCTTGATCGGAATCGAACCTGGGACCCTTCAGTCCGCACACCGACACTCTATCCGCTGAGCCAAACCGGTTTCGGCGGGAGCCAACATCTTGATGGCCATCTGGATGGCTTCCCGTCTTCCGTCACTCACCTGTGATGCTTGTCAGATCCAGGACAAGTACCCGTGAAGGTCTCTCCCCACCCACCTCCCGGCACCCAGCGTGAGACTGAATGTCAGCACCCTCTGCCTTCACCGAGATCCCTTGTCTCTCATTGACAACCAGTCAACCATCGGCATCCTCTGCACACACTTGTGCCCAAACTGGACGGGAGAGAAAGGACACGGCACTGGCTCCACCCCCTTACACCCCCCCTTGCCTTTGGTGCAGGCCGCTCCTCACTTCCTTCGGGATTTCTCACCCTTTGCTACCCAAAGGGCTCTTGCCAAGGGCCTCGTGACACCCTGGGGGTGGAGCAGCCTCGGGTCCCCTTTCCCATGAACTTCAGACACGTGTGCTCTGCTAGCCACCTTCCCCCTCTTTCTGCGCTCTCTCCGTGGCCTCCATGACACGGGCTCCGGTCTCCTTCTACCCCTCCGGGTGCTGGTGGGGAGGCTGTGTCTTTGCAGAAGTTTTAGGGTTAAAGGCAAAAGAAGGGGACAGTACTGGCAAGGGAGAAGCATGCCAGTGTGTTGTGAGAATGTTCTAGACTAGGGCTGCAGATGGGACGGAGGAAGGGGGGGGGTCTGAAAGAGGAAGTGGAAAGGACAGGTGGGGCGGGATGGACTTCTGAGGGGACAAGGCTTGGCTGCAAGGTAGGGAGGAGAAGGTCATTCGTCCTTAGAAGACGTTCCCTTCTCTCCTCACCTCCAGGCATCCCATGCCCTCCCACTCCCACCCCCCCTACACACGCACACACAGCCGTGCACCCCCTCCCTGCTCCCCAACTTTTGTTTTGTGGGAGACAGTCTGGGGATGCAACCTGCAGGGCATGGGGTGGGTGGTGATGACCAGGTTCACAGCATCATAAACATCATGGCAGATACAAGCTCAAGTCAAAGAAAACACACACCTGTGCCAACCATTTTATTTTTATTTTTATGACACTTTGAAAGGTCAGAGAACCCAATCCATGCCTCAGAGATAAGTTAGCGTGAAAATGCTAAAGGCACAATCATACCTGTCCACAAGGCTTGATTCCTCAAACTGAAATACATAATAACTTCTCAAAAATATAAATATACCTGAGAGAAAGAAAATGCCGGAGGATATGCCTGAAACATAATGCCCTGGGTGTGTAATTCCTACAGAATGCCTCCCCCCTCCCACTGCCCCCTCCTGACTCTGACCCTGAAAGACCTCCCAAGAGTTGGACTTGACTTTGAAAGTCCAAGTGAAGCAAGAAACTTTTGACTCTTACAGGGGAAGTATGTCAAGGTTGTTCAACACATTTTCCTCAACAGATCAAAGTCGAACGTGAAAATCATTTTCCCCAAACACAAAATAAGTACAGAAAACATCATTCAAGAGAGCCGAGATGGCGGCGAAAGGAAAACACCAGTACTCGCCACCTGCCACAACCACATCAAAATTACAACTAAAATCCAGAACGACCACCTTTCGGAACCACCTGAAGCCTGGCTGGATGGAAGTTCTACAAGCAGAGAAGTGAAGAAGGAAGAGCATGGAGACTGGCGGGAGGGGCGGAGGCACAAGACGGGCTGACCAGTTCATGAAATGCTGAAGGGTGTTCTTTAAGGGGAAGGAGGAGGAAAAGCGAAGAGATCAAAAATATGAACAATAAAATGGCAATAAATACATACCTATCAACAATGGAATCTAAAAATCAAAATAAATGAATAAGATAAACTGATAAATAATACAGAATCGGAGACATGGAAACATGGAACAGACTGATGATTCTCAGAGGAGAGGAGGGAGGCACAGAGAGTCACCAAAGATCTTATTCGCCTACTAGAGGCCTGATGCATATATGTCTCACCTATGGACACAGACAATAGGGTGATGAAGGCGTGGAGTGGAGCGGGAGCTGGGTGGAAGGGGGTAAGGGGAGGGATCTCTGTAACACTCTCAACAATAAAGACATTTTTTAATAAATAAAGAAAACATCATGTATAAAAATAACAAGATTGTCCAGTTCAGTACATACACTGCCAAATTTTCAGGAAGAGTGCACGCTTATCCCATCTCGCTGTCACTTAGAACTAACCAATGTAAGAACATTCCGCCTTTTTAGTCATTTAATTTTTGTTAAACCTGTAGACCATTATGAATAAATCATGAATACTTATGCCTATTTCCGAAATACGACATGAGTCTATAGTGGATCTCTCTGAAATAACTAGGGAAGCAATATTTTCAAGTATCGTTCTGTAGCCTGAAAATTCACTTTTATTTACCGTCTCTTGGGGAAAACAAACTCTGACCACCACCTCCCCTTGGCGGACACTGATTTCCGGTCATGCTGGGTTTCCCTGGCTCTCTTATTTGCCCAGGTTTGAACCAGATTCTCCCCCATCTGGTATTTCCCAAAGCACAACGTCACTTAAGGGTAGGATCGCCTCTTCGGTCTCTCTCTGTGTGGGGGCTGGAGGCCTGGCCCTGACTGTCCCGGAGCCTGTGCGTGGCGGGCTCTCGGGGTCGGGCTGTGGAAGGGCCATGCTGGCCGATCACCCTCTGCCTGCGTCAGGCGCGAACTTCCTGAACCAGGGAAGGGAGGCGGCAGAGCAGACGGGTAATCAAAACAGGGCGACCCCAGATCCACGCGGCCCTGGCATGCATGTTTCCACCCCCACATAAGGTTGGTCGTCACTGACAGCCTGTCCCCTGTGCCTGCAGGTCCTTGAGCAGAGGGTCGCACCCACCCCGATCGGGCCAGATTCCAGGTGCACGCATGCGCGTCTGACAGAGACGCTCCACCCTGATGGCTCCGGAGGTAGAAATATTGGAGCATCAGCCGAGACCGGTGTGGCTCCGTGGACAGAGCATCGGCTTGCGGACTGAAAGGTCCCAGGTTCGATTCCGGTCGGGGGCATGGACCTTGGTTGCAGGCACATCTCCAGTGTGGGGCGTGCAGGAGGCATCTGATCAATGTCTCTCTCTCATCGATGTTTCTGACTTTCTATCCCTCTCCCTTCCTCTCTGTAAAAAATCAATAAAATATATTTTTTTAAAAAAGAAATAGTGGAGCTTCATGCCAAGCCGGGGAACTCCCAGCCAGAGCTCAGGAGAGACCGCTCTGTGGCCACCGGGTGCAGCAGTGGCAGAGGCACAAACGGGATGACCCCCTGGGGTTCTCGGGTTGCCCCACTTCTGAGAGGCGGCGGGCACCAGCGCCTCCGGAATCTTCTTAGACGCAGCCAGAAAGAACCAGCGCCAGCCGTGCGGGGCTCATTCCTCTCTGAGCCACGTGAGCCGACCCCGGCCACACTCCGGTGTCTGTCTGTCTGTCTGGGAGAGCAGACCCGGGACCTGCCTCCCATGAAAAGCAGCAGGAGTGGGGGAGGGAGGGAAGGAGGGATTCTCCCTGGAAGACAGCGGGGCTCCCTCGTGCTGAGGATGACAGCCACACCCCTCAGAGTGGCGAGGAAAAGGCTCCTCCAGGCCGGGGGGACCCGGCGAGGTAAGAGGAGGAGCAGGGAAATCACCACGGACATCCGGCCTTTGCACACCTCCCGTGGACAAGCCCCAATGGCCCGGCTCCCTCCTCGAGAGACGTGGCCTGGTGGATGCCCCCCAGGTGTGTGGCCGGCCCTGCCCACTTGGCACGTAGGACGAGCTCGCCGGGATGGCTCAGGCTGGCTGTCGTAACCAATGGAAAAACATGCCGCTGTTTTATAGTCACTTAATTTTGTTCCGTCTGTAGCCCATTATGAATAAATCAGGAATACTTAGGTCTTTTCCCGAAACAGGACATGAGTCGAGTGGATCTCTCTGAAATAACTAGGGAAGCGATATTTTCAAGTATCGTTCCGTAGCCTGAAAATTCGCTTTTATTTGCCGTCTCTTGGGGAAAACAAAATCTGACCACCACCTCCCCTGGGTGGACACTGATCCCACAGGCGGGGCTGTGGGAGCCGGCTGCTGGGTCCACGCCAGCCCGCGTGTGGCGGTGAAGGTAGTTTACACACGGGGGACCCGGAAGATGGGGAGCCTTCGGGAAAGAGGAACGTTTCAGGGAGCAGATGTTGAGTCCAGCAGGTTACCCTTTCCAACACGGACGGGCCTCCTCTCATCCACTGAAGGCCCTCGGAGCACAGCGTGAGCATTCCCGAAGGCAGGATGGTTCTCAAGACGACAACAGAGAGACGCAGTCTGAAGTTCCAGCCTTCAGGCGCCAGGACCCCTCGTCCACCCGGCCGGCGTGGCTCTGTGGTTGAGCATCAACCTCTGTGAACCAGGAGGTCACAGTTCGATTCCCAGTCAGGTCACAAGCCTGGGTGGCAGGCTCGATCCCCAGGAGGAGGGGGCGTGCAGGAGGCAGCCGATCCATGATGATTCTCTCTCATCACTGATGTTTCTCTCTCTTTCCCTCTCCCTGCCGCTCTCTGAAGTCAATAAAAAGTAAATCTATTGTTTAAAAGAATGCAACATCGCCGAAACCGGTTTGGCTCAGTGGATAGAGCATCGGCCTGCAGACTGAGGGGTCCCAGGTTCGATTCCGGTCAAGGGCATGTACATTGGTTGCGGGCACATCCCCAGCAAGGGGCGTACAGGAGGCGGCTGATCGATGTCTCTCTCTCATTGATGTTTCTAGCTTTCTATCCCTCTCCCTTCCTCTCTGTGAAAAATCAATAAAATATATTTTTTAAAAAAAGATTTAAAAAAAAAAAAAGAATGCAACATGAGCCCTGGCTGGGGACGATTCCTTCAAGTCCATGGCGCTCGCTCTCCCCCTCCTGCTGGTTCTGTTTCCCCGCGGGTCTCTGCTCACTCTCTGCAGCTCCTCTCCCCTCTCTTCGGTGCCACGTGAACCCCAGCCTCCTCTCCAGCCAGGTCGGAGCCCTCTGAGCCAACCTCAGCGCCGCTCCTCCTTCCTCCCTCCCCCGTGGCCAGCCGGCCCGCAGCCTGAGTGTCCTCTCACCGTGGCACTTCCTCCGGGCAAACCGGACATTCTTACCATTCCCCCCACAAAGAAAAGAGAAAGAGGACCCACTACCGAGCAACTCCAACACCATCGGCCTCGGAATTCACTTTTCCGCTCATCCCGAAGGCTGGTTCGGCCTGATCAGTTAAGAATCGTGTCTCAAGTTAATTTAAGACTAACTTTCTGTCTGTCTGTATTCGGATGGGCGTGGGCCCCCGCGTGGGAGGGGTAAAGGGGCGGCTCTCCGCTCAGTTTCAGGGCCATGCGGGAAGAACTGTGCATCCTGTGGCCACCAGCGTCCGGCCTTGCACGTCACGTGACAGCGGCTGGACGGGCAGAGACCCCTCGTTCTCACGGCCCACCCCCCGAAAAGCAGGCCGGACGGCCCTCCTCCAGGGAGAAGGGCGCTGCAGGGGGAGCTCCACCCCAGACACAGCGGCCTCTGGGCCACACGGGGAATTGGAAGCAGATGAGCTCGGGTCAGGCTGGGGGCACAGACAAGGGGAGGCCGCCCCCCTCGACCAGGGCTCCGCCCGGCGACCAGGGCTCCCAAATCCGGCTGGACCCCCAGAAAAGCTCGGGAACACTTCGCGGGCCGAGCCTGGCGCCCACGGTCCTCCCATGGGAACCCGAGACCCAGCGTGCGGGCCCTGAGTGCGTCTGGAGGCGACCGGACACTGCCCCACCTGTGGCTCAGGGCCCAGACCGTGCGCCTGGGGGAGGTCAGGCGGGCGGCCGGGTCTGCACCCGGGCCAGGCCCCGAGGAGAGGCCCGGGTAACTGTGTGCGCACCGATGGCTCCGCCGGGCGGCCGCTTCTCAGGGACGGAGCGTGCGGATGAGCCGGGTGCCAGGCTGAAAGTGGGGTCTCACCCAGCAGACAGCTGGGGGAGGGCAGGGAGTGTTCACCGCAGCGTAACCGCTACAGAGCTCGAGGGTCAGGCGTCGAGGAGATACTCCGGCACGGACAGAGGGTGCCAGCAGCGAGGGAGGTTGGTTGGAGGGGACGTAGGGGGGGGAGGGTCCACGGGGGAGAGGCGCCTGGATTCTGGGCTCTGGCTTCCGACGGCCTTCGAGCGTCCTCCCCGCCCCTGCACCCGCTGGCCGTGGCCCTGAGGGCGAGTGCCCGCGCTGCCTCAGCCGCCGTCCCCTCCGGCGTCCGCGGGAACGGAGGCAGCCCCTGTGCGCCTGGATGCTGGCCTCGACGACGTGAGGAGACCCCGGCGTGCGCGGACCGCCCGGTGCCGGGAGGCGGGGACATGGGAGGCGGGACCCGCTGTGCCCGGGACCCTCCCTCAAAGTTCAGCAGCGGTTTCATTGCAGCTCACGTCCTCTTGCAGGCGTGGAGAACCACCGGCGTCCTGGTTCCTCCCCTTCCCCCCCTCTCTCCTCTCCCCTTCCCCCGCTCTCCGTCCTCGCCCTCCTGACTGTCATCCTGAGCGAGGCCATTGGCAGAGGGTCCACCCACATCCCCGCGGGCCGTCTGTCCGTCCGTCCGTCCTTCCGTCAGCCCGTCGGCCGTGGGTCCCAGGCGCTGCTCACTCAAAGTTCAGCAGCGGTTTCATTCCAGCTCGCGTTCTCGTGCAGGTGTGGAGAACCACCGGCGTCCTGGTTCCTCCCCTTCCCCCATTCCCTTCCCCCATTCCCTCCCTTTCCCTTCCTCTCCGTCCTCACCCTCCTGACCCTCCTCCTGAGTGAGAGGCCATCGGCAGAGGGTTCACCCCCATCCCCGCGGGCCGGCCGGCCGTCTGTCCGCCCGCCCGTCGCGGGTCCTGGGCGCTGCTCACTCAAAGTTCAGCAGCGGTTTCATTGCAGCTCGCGTCCTCGTGCAGGTGTGGAGAACCACCGGCCTCCTGGTTCTTCCCCTTCCTCTCCTCCCCTCCTCTCTCTCCATCCTTGCCCTCCTGGCCCTCCTCCTGAGCGAGGCCATCAGCAGAGAGTCCACCCCCATCCCCACGGGCCGTCCCTCCGTCCGTCCGTCCACCCACATCCCCGCGGGTCCCGGGCGCCGCTCACTCAAAGTTCAGCAGCAGTTTCATTGCAGCTCGCGTCCTGGTGCAGGTGTGGAGAACCACTGGCCTCCTGGTTCCTCCCCTTCCTCCCCTCCCCTCCTCTCCCCTTCCTCTCCGTCCTCACCCTCCTGACCCTCCTTCTGAGCGAGAGGCCATCCACAGAGGGTCCACCCCCATCCCCGCGGGCCGTCCATCCGTCCATCCGTCCATCCGTCCGCCCGCCGGCCGCGGGTCCCGGGCTCACCCGCCGGCGGTGCCGGCAGCGGCGGGGCACTCCTCCCCCGCGGAGGCCTCCAGCGCCCGCCAGTAGGCGCGCATGTCGGGCGGCCGGACCAGGTGGCAGGCCACGACGCGGCGGAAGCGGCAGGCGGAGAAGGGCAGGCCGCCGGGGAAGAAGGTCTGCTCCGAGTGCAGCTCCTGCAGGCCCACGCGCAGGCGGGCCAGGCACAGCCCCACGAACACGTCCTCCAGCTTCAGGAAGGGCACGCGGTCGGCCACGCCGTACACGCGGCGGGCCACGTCGCCCGACACCACGTAGGCCGTGCCCGAGCAGAAGGGCGGGTAGCGGGCCCACGGGTACTCGTAGCGGCTGACGAACCACTTGCTGCGGCGCTGGCGGATGGGCAGCTCGTGCGGCTTGAGGAAGCCGGTGGCCAGGCCGGCCGTGCGGTTCTTGCGCAGCAGCAGCTCCACCAGGTAGGGCACGTTCACAAACACGTCCGAGTCGGCCTTCATCACGAAGGCGGCCCGCGGGCAGAAGCGCTGCACCCACTCGAGGCCCATGAGCGTCTTGAGGGTGAGGTTCCCGTAGGCGTCCACAAAGTCCTTCTGGATGAGGTCGCGGTGCCGCCGGCCCTCGCGGGCCAGGGCGCGGGCCCCCGCCGGGCTGGCCGCCGCGCCCAGCAGGAAGAGGGTCTCCGTGCGGAGGCCCCGCACCGCCCGCGCCCGGCCCCACGACTCCCGGATGGCCGCGCGCGCCCCCGGCTGCTCCGGCGCGGACGTGACCAGCAGCACCAGGAACGGCGGCTCCGGGCGCTCGCAGTCCACGGCCGGGAGCTGCAGGAAGCGGCCGCGCTCCTTGCGGAAGACGGAGAGCTCGCCCCGCGGCAGGGGCAGCCCGTGCATGCTGAGCAGCAGGCACAGCGCGCCCAGCAGCACCAGCGCCGCGGACAGCCACCGCAGCTTCGCCGAGGCCATCTGAAAGCACAGCGCGGGGGCACCGTCAGGTCAGGCTCCGGGCGGCCGGCAGGCCTGGCTCCGGGCGGGGAAGAGCGGGCTGCCAGTGGTTCGACTCCTGGTCAAGGGCACAGGCCCGGGGGGTGGGCTCCATCCCCAGGAGGGGGCATGCAGGAGGCAGCCGGACAATGCTTGTCGCTCTCATCGTGGATGTTTCTGTCTCTCTCTTTCCCTCTCCCTTCCTCTCTGAAATCCATCAAAAAAGGTTCTTTGAGCCCTAACCGGTGTGGCTCGGTGGATAGAGCGTCGGCCTGTGGACTGAAGGGTCCCAGGTTGGATTCCGGTCAAGGGCATGGACCTTGGTGGCGGGCACATCCCCAGTAGGGGCCATGTAGGGGTCCTGATTTGTCTCTCTCTCATCCATGTTTCTAACTCTGTCTCCCACTCCCTTCCTCTCTGAAAAAAAATCAATAAAAAAAACATATATATATGTATACATATATATTTTTTTTTTAAAATATATATATTGAGGATGTGCCCGCAACCAAGGTACATGTCCTTGACCGGAACTAAACCTGGGACCTTCCAGTCCGCAGGTTGATGCTCTCTCCACTGGGCCACACCGGTTAGGGCTAAAAGAACTTATTTTTTTTTTAAATATATATATTTTATTGATTTTTTACAGAGAGGAAAGGAGAGAGATAAGAGAGTTAGAAACATCAATGAGAGGGAGACATCGATCAGCTGCCTCTTGCACGCCCCCTACTGGGGATGTGCCCGCCACCAAGGTACATGCCCTTGACCGGAATTGAACCTGGGACCTTTCAGTCCACAGACCAACGCTCTATCCACTGAGCCAAACCGGTTTTGGCAAAATATATATACATATATATATATATATATATATATAAAAGTTTCTTTTAAATTAAATAGTCAGAGCTCAAGAGCAGGAGGGCACATCCGCGTTAGCCAGGAGGCGGGGCCGGGAGCCAGGCTGGTGTTTCAGAAGCTCTGGAATCGCGCTGCACACAGGCTGGAAGCCGGGCTCAATAGCGAGACACAGACCAGGGGAGCGGACACGGGTCCTGGCCCCGAGGCCAGCCCGCCCTTCCCGGGGGCGTCTCGGGGTTCTCATCTAGAACGATCTGCGACCACGTCACCCACCAGCTCCCTCCAGCTCTGCCTCTCTGACACCACGGCTGCAGAGCCTGCAAGGATGGAGACCACCCTTCTTCTCGGATGCAACTAAGCGCCGTGCTATCCCTCCCGGAAATAAAAAGGCCCATTTTCTGACTTGCACAACTATATCTTAAAACGCCACCCCTGCTGGAGGTGGTTGTTATTTGATTGTTCCAGGTTACTTTATTGAAAAAATGTATTTTTATTGACTTCAGAGAGGAAGAGAGAGAGAGAAACATCAATGGTGAGAGAGAATCACTGATTGGCTGCAACCTGCATCCCCCCCGCTGAGGGATCGAGCCCTGCAACCCTGGCATGTGCCCTGATGGGGAATTGAACTGCTGACATTCTGGTTCATCGGTCAGTGTCCAACCACTGAGCCACACCGGCCGGGCTGTGCTAGGTTACCTTATAAAGGCACCTGTCCAGCCGAAACGGGTGTGGCTCAGTGGATAGAGCGTCGGCCTGCGGACTGAAAGGTCCCAGGTTCCATTCCGGTCAAGGGCATCTACCTCGGTTGCAGGCACATCCCCAGTGGCAGGTGTGCAGGAGGCAGCTGATCGATGTCTCTCTCTCATTGATGTTTCTAACTTTCTATCCCTCTCCCTTCCTCTCTGTGATAAATCAATAAAATATATATTTTTTTAAAAAAAAGGCACCTGTCCGATTCTCTCATCTTTTGCCCATCCATCTCCTCACATGTTCTCAACAAATCCAGGGTGATCTGTGCTAATGTCAACACTAAGAGAGCAAGTAACTCACGTTTTCCCGGAGACGACGCACCTCCGGCCTGAAAGCTAAGCCACCAGCTGGTGTCTTTACTCGGTACAAACTGTCGTCCGCAGAGACCCTTCTCCACTCTCAGGCGCCGGCTGGTGTCTTTACCAAAAATGACCCTTTTTCCCAGGAATCACTATAAGGAAAGAAAAAAACACACACAAAAAAAAACAGGGTCATTCAAGTCACACGTGCCTCGTACTGAGCTCAGTGTTTGCTCTAACGTCCCCCTTCCACCTGCCGAGGTGACCTTGGGAGAAGGTGAGAGCCCAGCCCCGGGCTCACTTTTCTCATCTGTAAAATGGGCCCTGTCCGGTGGAGACCAATCCCCGCACCCGGTTCACCTGTCAGCGACAGCGACATCACGCAGGCACCCGCGCATCCGCCAGGACGGCCCCCGGAGCCCCGTCCGGAGACCTTCCGTCCGTCACGGCCCGCTTCTCGTGGTGGCGCCAAACCTCTCTGCCGAGTGCGACTGGGGCCCAACACGCTTCGCCGAGGGAAGCAGTCCGTCCGTCAGCTCTCCGCTCGGGGCCCGTGTCTCCGAAACGCCATCCTGGGGGAGCGGGGCCGGGAAGGAGAGAAAGTGAAGAAGGAAAGGTCGGTTGTCTTGACAGCCAGAGAGGGCCTCCCACTTTTATTCAGTTCGAGTCTCGTTCCCAAGATATTCGGGTGTGTTCGGAAAAGAAGCGGAACAAGGATGGAGCTTTCCAGAAGCCACCAACTCTCAGGAGGCCGATGCGGTCCAGTTCCTGTTATTCTCACCTTCCCCACCCCCGCCCCGCACCCTCCCCCAGGACTCCCCTTCATCCAGAGCCCTCACGCTGTCAGAGGAATCTCGGCCCGAGAGGAGGAGGAGTCCGAGCTGGCCTTCGAAGGATGCTGAGCATCCTCTTCCCTTCCTTCTTCCTCTGTGAGCTTATTTCTTTTTCTTTTTTTTTAATATATTTTATTGATTTTTTACAGAGAGGAAGGGAGAGACAGACAGTCAGAAACATCGATGAGAGAGAGACATCGATCCGCCGCCTCCTGCATGCCCCCTACTGGGGATGTGCCTGCAAGCAAGGTACATGCCCTAACTGAACCTGGGACCTTTCAGTCCGCAGGCCGACGCTCCATCCACTGAGCCACACCGGTCTCGGCGTGAGCTTCTTTCTTTACAGGCCTAGGCTGTGCTTTAGAGAGAAACAAAAAAAACAAAAAAACCAATGCAGCAGAGATGGTCTGGCTCAGTGGCCGAGCATCGTCCTAGGAACCGGGCCGCGGTTCAATTCTCCGTCAGGGCACGTGCCCGGGATGCAGGCTCCATCCCCAGTTGTGGGGAGACGGGGCGTAGAAGGCAGCCAATCCATGATTCTCTCTCATCATTGATGTCTCTTTCTCCCTCCCCCGCCCCCCTTCCTCTCTGAAATCACTATTTGTAAATGCAAGGGGAAGCGGGCATTCCTCTCCTCTGCTTGCTGCTCAGACACACCGCTCGTCTCCGGGGGCCGCCTCAGCAGGGAGCCTCTGTTCCTGTGCCCAGGCCCCCTTTCTCCCGGACTCAGTCCCTCGGGGGGACACGCAGCTCACTGCCCGCACTGCTCTCTCGCCGGATGCCAAAGGGCACCCAGGAGGCAGAGCTGGGGGCAGCGCCCCGCAGGCCAGAGCTCCCTGCGTGGCTGCTTTTGGGGTGAATCGCAACAGTCTCCTTACCCACCGGGCAGAGGCGGAGAAGCCATCTGCAGACGTCACAGCTCACACCCGTTCACAGAGCCTCGGCGGCTCTGATCGGCCTCTATCTCGGGCGGCTACAAGGACCGGATTCCGCCTTCCGGGGAAGGTAGATTCAGGAACTCACCCCGAGCCCAAGGGGGCAGGTAGGGAGCGGCTATAATAGGGTCAATCCTCGGGCTGACTGGTGCTGGGGCCGCAGACAAGTCCCAGCTGGAGGGCAGAGCTCTCCCAGCACCGTTCACCCTGACTTGGTGGCCTCCCTAACGCCTTCCTCAGCAGCTAACGGGATGGGGGAGATGCAGCCAGAGTCCCCAAAACAAGACCCTGGCTCCGCACGTTAACCCACCCCGGTTCTCATCAGACCGTACGAAACGAACGCCCGGTATCGGCTCTGGGCCACCGTCTCTCCATCGGAGGCAGCAGTCCCACCAGGCCCCGGCTTTGTCCTTCCATCCCGGTGTCTGTCTCTTCCTTTCATTCCCTCAGTCCCCAGCCGCTCCTACTCAGGAACCGGACAGCTCTCTAGCCGTGATGGATGCGGAAAAGAGAGAAATATTTCTATGTGGCGCCCGGATCCAGGGACCTGAGTACAAGGGAACTCTCAAAAGTCAGGCAAGAAGTGTGCCTTGCAATACATTAAAGAAGGTAAGGAGTGCCGAAAGCGGTGTGGCTCAGTGGATAGAGCGTCGGCCTGCAGGACTGAAAGGTCCCAGGTTTGATTCCGGTCAGGGGCATGTGCCTTGGTGGCGGGCACATCCCCAGTGGAGGGGCGTGCAGGAGGCAGCTGATCGATGTCTCTCTCTCATCGATGTTTCTAGCTCTCTGTCCCTCTCCCTTCCTCTCTGTAAAAAAGAAATCAATAAAATATATATTTTTAAAAATAAAAATATAATAATAATAATAACAAAAAGAAGGTAAGGAGCGGATTGTTGTATTAGCTGGGTGCAAACCACAGGTAATTCAGTGTCTCAGGAAAGAGGTCTCTACTCTCACAGGCTTAAAGCTGTGCCCAAAGCGAGATGATGCTCTGCTCAGCAGAGTCAGATTCTTCTCGATTTCCTATTCAGTTCGTGAAACTTGCCCTCGGGCTCCTGAAGAGGGAACCATCAGCTTTCACACGTGGGAAAAGGCCAGAAAGCAGCCTCCTGACCCATCCACGGCAGAAGGTCCAGAGGAGACCCCTCTTCCGACATTCACACGGCGGTATTTCATCCGCGATGGCCTTGACCCCAGCGCCCGAGAGTCGGAGAATGTCTGAGCAGGGAGTGGCCAGGGCTTTCCAGCCTGTCGTTCCAGCGGAGGAGTGCGAGTCTCTAAAAATACCACCTGCCCTCCCCTGCCCGCGCCTCCCCCACCTCCGCCTGTCACTCCTGGAACCCAGGCGGGAGCCCACCTGCCGAAGATGTACCTCGCAGTGAGGAGCGGGAGCCGGAGGCAGAGGCGGCGCGGGACAGGTGTCACTGTGCGCGGGATGACTCAGGTGACGAGAAAGGCTGTGCTCACAGCTGCTCGGCCTTTATAGCTGGAGGCAGGCGCTCGGCCAAAAGTGAAAGCGACTTCCCATTTCCTTCTGCTGGAGGCTCCGGGGAGAGAGAGAGAGGGCTGAACCCGGGAGAAAGGACGAAAGGAATTTCTCAGCCGCCGCCAGTAATTCTTTACCTTAAAAAAAATATTTTCTTTCCCTCCCCAGGCCACCAGGCACCCTTCGCTAGTTAAATCGCTTTTTATGTGTTTGTGTTGCATAAACACATAAAACGATTTTCATTGACTGTTCTCTGATTTATGGCTGGATGGTGCTGCGTGAAAATGTTAAGAGCCTAAGATTAATTTGAAAGGCGTAAAAACCTGTCCACGTTGCAAGCCAGGGGAGTTTTTAAACAAAGGCTGGACCGTGACGACATTTTGCCGGAGCGAGCAGAACGTGGGAATGGGGAGAAAAAGTATGAGCGCTACACACGGTCAATAACACCGGTTCTAAGAAAATTCCCTAGACGGGAGGGAGTAACTAAACAAGGCCCCAGCCCACTGACGAGTTTGTTGTTTTAAAAATATATTTTATTGATTTTTTTACAGAGAGGAAGGGAGAGGAGGGATCAGCCGCCTCCTGCACGCCCCCTTACTGGGGATGTGCCTGCAACCAAAGTACGTGCCCTTGACCGGAATCGAACCTGGGACCTTTCAGTCCGCAGGCCGACGCTCTATGCACTGGGCCACACCGGCTTTGGCGTATGATGGAGCACACCCTAAGGTTGCCTCAGAGGTCCTGGGGCACTCCTGTTTTCATAAAGGAAAATAAAATAAAATGATAAAGCCGCTGAAAGCCGGTAGATTATCTCTGTTACATAATTTGCCAAATAAAAATGCCTCAGGTAATAATAACTGACTTTAAAAATCAAAGTTGTTAAGGCGAAATGCACATAACTAAAATGAAAGGTGCATATGGTAAATCTTTTTCAGTGGTAATTATATATGAGTAAACATAATTTTCCAAATTCCTTGGTAACTTAGGACTTTGGAACATTGCTAAATTTAAAAAAATGTGTTAAATATATCGGCCTTCGTACTGCAAGGTCCCAGGTTCGATTCTGGTCAAGGGCATGTACATTGGTTTCGGGCACATCTCCAGTAGGGGGTGTGCAGGAGGCGGCTGATTAATGACTCTCTCTCATCGATGTTTCTAACTCTCTGACCCTCTCCCTTCCTCTTTGTAAAAAATCAATAAGATATACTTTAAAAATAATAATAATTACATAATATGTATAATATAATCTTTGAGTTACTGGTGTGTGTGTTTGATCGTCTTTCTAAGTTAAACTTCAAGACTTTAACTGAGAGATAGCTTTGGGACATTTTAAGGGCCCTGGAAAGATTCAAGGATTTATTCTCTCCTCTTAAAAGAAATGTTTTTAAACTAAATTAGGCCTATCTAATATAGTACTCGAAACCATGTGGGAAGCTTTATCAAATAATTAATAACTGTGTTCTGTTTAAATACACATAAGCAATTGGTTCTAACAAGTCCACAGTACAACTTACAAAAAGAACACTACTTAGCCCTAACTGGTTTGGCTCAGTGGATAGAGCATTGGCCTGTGGACTCAAGGGTCCCAGGTTCGATTCCAATCAAGGACATGTATCCTGGTTGCGGGCACATCCCCAGTGGGAGGCATGCAGGAGGCGGCTGATCGATATCTCTCTCATCAATATTTCTAACTCTCTATCCCTCTCCCTTCCTCTCTGTAAAAAATCAATAAAATATATATATTTTTTAAAAACGTAAATAATTCATATTTTGCCTCCCTAACCAAAGTTTATGTCAATATACTCAAAAAGACTGAGAGCATAAATCCAATTCGTGTCATTTACTGTCCTCACCCCAGGTCCTAGGGCATAGGGCAAATAATGTGAGAAAATAAACCTTATCTGGGACTGATGTAAAGTGACAAATTGCAATAAGAGTATGTGGCAAGGGAACGAAGATTACCAACGTTTAATATTGTCCCGGAGGCGGGCCTCTCACCTGGAGATTACTTATCCTGGAAGCGAATACAGTGGGAAATGCCCTTCAAATCCCTAGGAACTGTACTGACCAATCCATGTTTTAGGCTTCAAAAGGTAGAAATACGAAAGGATTGTCTCTAGACCTTCCATGACTTTTAAAGGTTGTGAGAGGACATTCATTAGTTCCGACCTTCTCTAAAAATCTCCACGGGAAAAATGGCAAATCTCTCCAATACCTAAGAATCCTAAGACATTTTTATGAAGTGTAGGCAAAGACCTACAGAGTCAACTTTCTAATCTGGTGACTCGCGTGTAACAGCGGTTTGCAACCACCTAAAAAAAAAAAAACAGACAGGCCCAGTGACCTGGGACGATCTGGTAAGTCCTATCTTCCCTAAACCCAGGACACGTAAAGGAAATACTTCCTATTTTGCCTCCCTCACCAAAGTTTATGCCTATGTACTCAGAAAGACTGAGAGCGAAAGTCCAATGGGTGTCATTTACCGTCCACACCCCAGGTCCCAGGGCATAGGGCAAATAATGTGAGAAAATAAACCTTATCTGGGTCTGATTTTAAAGCGACAAATTGCAATAAGAGGATGTGGCAAGGGAACGAAGATTACCAACGTTTAATATTGTCCCTGGAGATTACTTATCGCGGGAGCACTGGGTCCGAGTTCGTTGCCGACGTCGGACCAGCCTGCGTTCAGGGGAGGGTCCGAGATGCGGGAGAGGGGAGCATCGGGTACATGAACCCCGCGCCAAGGCTGGCGATGATGACAATTTAAAGACTCCCCGGCAGGGGAACTTCAAGCTTTGGGGCCAGCCCCGGCCCCACCCCACAGGAGGGGTCTTACCCTGAACCCCACGGCAGCCTGTCCAGCTGGCTCGGCCCCAAAACCAACTTTGGAAACCTTTCACCAGGAAGGGCAGGATCGGCCCTCCGGCCCACCTCCGGAGAGGTACTCAGCCCAGAGACGGGGCCTCCGGCCATTGCTCCAGGGGCGTACGGTCCCTTTCCCTCGGAAGTGACGGCATTCGTTTGAGGAAGGAGCCGTTTGACGTGGGAAAGGGTTGCAAGTTCTCCCTGGGGTGACAGATCAGGACTCTTCTGGAGAAATTAGAGTCAGGACACAAACAACGAATGCTAACCATTCCCCCGCAAATAAAGTCTTGCCATTTCTCTCAGTTACGGCCTTTAGCATTCACCATTTTTTTTTACAGATGGATCTAGCCCTGAAAAGGCTGGACACTACTGCAGGAGGGGGACGAAGGTCCTTTAGACCCCACACACTTCAGCACCACGGCTAGAAACACCAGCTCTTAGGTATGCCTTGACGGGTTTTGCGACGGAGCCCGTGAACCTTCTATAGGGATAGCGCTTCTGTGGTAAGTACGGCCAAAATTACTGAAACGGCTACTAGAGAGCAGCTAATTGAAAGGAATTCTTTCCTGTATGTTCCTGCCTTCCAGAGGTCATGAGAGAGCGAAAATCTCCCTGCTTCATCGGTCATATCCGGTCTCACGCAGGTCCCCCTGGGAAATGAAGCTGTTGATGGCCTCTTTGCTATAATGCCAGAGGCGCCCCCATTTTCCCTGGCCCAGTCCCCCCACGCTTTGCCCCATCACCATGCTGCTGCCTTTCGCAAACAGCTCCTTATTTCTAGGGAGCAAGCTGGCCAAACTGTTAGGCAGTGCCCTCCCTGTGAGGGCACTCATCTTAGGGGTCTTACACCTAACCCAACCTGGCACATGGATGCCACCCACATCCCGGAATTCGGCAAGCATACCTGGGTGCGTGTGAACATAGATACCTGCTCCCGCTTTATCTCTGCGACTCCCCCAAACAGGGGACTGTGCCAAGCACATCATGAATCGTTGCTTAGCCGTCTTTGCGGTACTAGGGCTTCCCTTAGAGCTGCGGTTCTCAACCTGTGGGTCGCGAACAGCGGGCAGCGTCTCCTGAGACCATCAGCAAACACAGATATTTACATTAAGATTCATAACAGAAGCAAATGACAGTGATGGAGTAGCGACAAAAATAATGTTATGGTTGGGGGTCACCACCACATCAAGGACTGTGTTAAAGGGTGGCGGCCTTAGGAAGGTTGAGAACCGCTGCCTTGGAGCTAAAGACAGACAAGGGACCCGCAAAAGCCAGTTCTGCCTTTCAGCACTTTTGCCAGCAATATCAAATTTATCATCAAACTGGTATCCGCCGAAACCGGACTGGCTCAGTGGATAGAGCGTCGGCCTGCAGACTGGAAGGTCCCGGGTTCCATTCTGGTCAAGGGCATGTATCTTGGTTGCGGGCACATCTCCAGTAGGGGGCGTGCAAGAGGCAGCTGATGGATGTCTCTCACATGGATGTTTCTAACTCTCTATCCCTCTCCCTTCCTCTCTGTAAAACATCAATAAAATATATTTTAATAATAATAATAATAATAATAATAATAATAATAATAAAACCGGTATCCCTTATGACCCTCAAGGCCCAGCACTAGTGGAAAGGGCCGGTCGTACTCGGAAAACGCTATTGCCAAAAGACACATGTTGTGCATCACCTCAAAACAAACTCCGTCCTGCTCTTTTTATACCTGAGATTTTTGGGAAATTTCGATGGCCAGGGTTTCCCAGCACCCGGAAGGCCTCAGGCCTCCTGGACCACAGCCTCCGCCGGGTCAGCCCCGTAACAGGATGCACAAACCCAGATAAGAGTTTCACCAGATCCAGTAATGAGGTGGGGAGAGGCTGCGTTTTGGGTCTTTCCAGAAGGAGCAGCGCAGCCATCAGCTGCCTCCTGCACACACCCCACTGGGGATGTGCCTGCCACCAAGGTACGTGCCCTTGACCGGAATCGAACCTGGGACCCTTCAGTCCGCTGGCCGACGCTCTAGCCACTGAGCCACACCGGTTTCGGCTGCTTATTATTTTAATAGCTAGAGTCTTTCTCTCGATGTCCAAGTTTTGAAATGTGAACGTGTCTGTAGGTTGGTTTTTGCATTGCCATTGTTGGGCTCTCTTTTTCATAGTCAGAGCTTCGTTCTGCATGTTTAAGTACAACTTAACAGCAGCTTTAAAACAAAAGAAGGGGGAGATGTAGGAGGCAGCTATACCATATGGTCTGAGGCTCTACAGCAGCGGTTCTCCACTTGTGGGTCGCGACCCACAGGCTGAAAACTGCTAGCGAGGTCGCCTAAGACCATCGGAAAACAGATAGTTACATGATGATTCATGAACAGCAGCAACATGACAGTGATGAAGTAGCCACGAAAATAATTTTAAGAATGGGGGTCACCACCCCATGAGGAGCTGTATGAAAAGGTCACAGCAGTAAAAAAGGTTGAGAACCGCTGAGCTATAGGATTAAGCCTCGGGCTGATGTGTGTGGGGCCACAGACAAGTCCCAGCTGGAGGGCAGAGCTCTCCCAGCACCGTTCACCCTGACCTTTAGCCTCCCTAACGCCTTCCTCAGCAGCTAACGGGCTGGGGGAGCTGCCGCCAGTGTCACCAGAACAAGACCCTGGGTCCGCACGTTAATCCACCCCGGTTCTCATCAGACCGTACGAAACGAACGCCCGGTATCGGCTCTGGGCCACCGTCTCTCCATCGGAGGCAGCTGTCCCACCAGGCCCCGGCTTTGTCCTTCCATCCTGGTGTGTGTCTCTTTTTCATTAGAGAGAGAGATACTTAAAGGGGCAGAGCCCTCAGGGGACAAAGCCTGAGCAGCACGTTACTAGGGAAATAGGAGTGTGTGCCTGGGTTCCGGCCCCCAGACCTGCTCAAAGCGGGAGCCTTAGCAGAGAGAGCCCCACCTTCCGGGGCAGAGCCGTGGACGGGTACTGTCTCTGCTATGGAAACCCCATCCTCCAGCACACCTGGCCCTGCTGGCTGGGTGGCCCCGGCTGTGAGCACAGGCTGTGAGGCCCAGGCTGTGTGGCCCGGGCTGTGAGCACAGGCTGTGAGCACAGGGCAGTGAGCACAGGCTGTGTGGCCCAGGCTGTGAGCACAGGGCAGTGAGCACAGGGCTGTGAGCACAGGCTGTGAGCACAGGGCTGTGAGCACAGGCTGTGAGCACAGGGCTGTGAGCACAGGCTGTGTGGCCCAGGCTGTGAGCACAGGGCTGTGAGCACAGGGCTGTGTGGACAGGCTGTGAGCACAGGCTGTGAGCACAGGCTGTGAGCACAGGGCTGTGAGCACAGGCTGTGTGGCCCAGGCTGTGAGCACAGGGCTGTGAGCACAGGGCTGTGTGGACAGGCTGTGAGCACAGGCTGTGAGCACAGGCTGTGAGCACAGGGCTGTGTGGCCCAGGCTGTGAGCACAGGCTGTGAGCACAGGGCTGTGAGCACAGGCTGTGAGCACAGGCTATGAGCACAGGCTGTGAGCACAGGGCTGTGAGCACAGGGCTGTGAGCACAGGCTGTGAGCACAGGGCTGTGTGGCCCAGGCTGTGTGGCCCGGGCTGTGAGCACAGGCTGTGAGCACAGGGCTGTGAGCACAGGGCTGTGAGCACAGGCTGTGAGCACAGGGCTGTGAGCACAGGCTGTGAGCACAGATCTGTCAGCACAGGCTGTGAGCACAGGCTGTGAGCACAGGCTGTGAGCACAGGGCTGTGAGCACAGGGCTGTGTGGCCCGGGCTGTGAGCAGAGGGCTGTGAGCACAGGGCTGTGTGGCCCAGGCTGTGAGCAGAGGGCTGTGAGCACAGGGCTGTGTGGCCCAGGCTATGAGCACAGGCTGTGAGCACAGGCTGTGAGCATAGGGCTGTGAGCACAGGCTGTGAGCACAGGGCTGTGTGGCCCAGGCTGTGAGCACAGGGCTGTGAGCACAGGCTGTGAGCACAGGGCTGTGAGCACAGGCTGTGAGCACAGGGCTGTGTGGCCCAGGCTGTGTGGCGCAGGCTGTGAGCACAGGGCTGTGAGCACAGGGCTGTGAGCACAGGCTGTGAGCACAGGGCTGTGTGGCCCCGGCTGTGAGCACAGGGCTGTGTGGCCCAGGCTGTGTGGCCCGGGCTGTGTGGCCGGGCAGTCAGGGAGCAGCCGTGCACTGAGCAAACGCCGAGCGCCAGGCTTTGCTCTTCTCACCTGCGAGCATCGCAGACGCTGGCACAGCGCCTCGGGACTGGAGCAGACACCACCGCGCATGAATTATAGATGCCGGCCCGTCAGAAGGTGGCGGCCACCTCTCCCTCCTCCTCCCCTCTCCTCCCCCTCCTCATGCTCCTCTGCAGGCCTCACCGCTGTGGCTCTGGCTCGGGTTCGCTCAGCCCTTCTGTGCTGAGGCACCCGGGGCCATGGGTGCGCCCCGCCCGGTGCCCCAGAGGCCGTGCCGGGTTAGCCACGGGCGCGTCCGCATTGCAGGGAAACAAATACCTGCACCAAACAAGGACCCTCGAGGTGCTGGAGTGAGAGGAGGCAGGTGAAAGATAGGCGCCCGGAGAGGCCCGGAGAGGCCGGGAGAGGCGGGAGAGGCGGCTGGGCTTGGAGGAAATAACTGAGAGGTGACGAACCCCGAGTCAACAAGGGAGGAGGCAGACCCCTGCGGGAGCGGAAGGCGCAGGCCTGCAGGGTGTGGCCCTGCCGGTGGCCTCGCTTCTAGATGAAGCAGCCCTGGAGCTAAAGATGCATTTTTATTTTTTTGAGACATGCGGGAGGGGTGACGAAACGAATTAAACTCGTATCTCGAGGTATCACTGTACTTTATACAATAAATAAATAAATATACATATATATATATATATATGTATATATAGCTAATATATATATATGAGACACTCAAGTTGTGGTAAACGGGTGGGTCGTGTGCAGCCGGCCGATCCGCGCGATGACTCCTATCTCAACTGTTGCTCGTATTTCAAAGCAAAAATAGCTCGCTCAACAGCTCGTATCTCAAAAACCTCGTATGTTAGGGCACTCGTATCTCGAGGTACCGCTATATTACAAATAGTAGTACATATGTCTCCTTTTTTTTTTCCTATTGACCTCCCCCTGGCCTTCCCCACCCCCAGCACATGCCCTCACCTGTCCCCACCCCCACCCCCCAATGTTCTGTATCCATGGGCTGTGCTTACATACATGCATTCAAGTCCTTCGGTTGATCTCTTACAGGTGCCCCTCCGCCCCCAGCCTCCCCTGCCTTCCCATTGTAGCACGACAGTCTGTTCACTGCTCCTTTGCCTCTGTCTCCCTCCTCCCCCATCACTGCTCACGTTTAACAGACAAAGAAAAGAGTGAAAACCACAGAAATGGTGGTGGAATGTGGCTGCTGCTCGGGTCCTGGCCAGTCCCATCCCCCACCCTTGGCGCATCCCCCGGCTCCCTGAGAAGCCTTCCCAGAGGAGAACAGCGGGATGAGGGTCTGACACCACCTCCCACACCCTGCCAGGCACCGCCTCTCACAGAAGGTAGTGTACCGCGTCACCTGACATTTTAAAACGATTTTCTCTTTCATTCTGTGGATGGTGCCTGCACAACTCCGAGGCATGTTCCTGATTTTGCAATACTAAGCGGAATTGAACATGGACAACAGCCCGGTGGTTGATAAAGCGCACCCGTGTGTGTGTGTGTGTGTGTGTGTGTGTGTGTGTGTGTGTAGCATTAGGTGCTGGAATTAAAATGGACCTGTTATCACACCTTCAAAAAATTATAACAACAAACAGAGCTTCAAAAGATAGCCTCCAGAGAGTTCCCAGGCCCACAGGCTGGGAGACTATATCCGTCCTGCCTAAATCTGGAAAAGGACTATGATCCAGAATAACTGCACAGCGCCTACGGATCAACAAGGAAAGGCCAACACACTTGTTTCATGGATTGCAAGCGGATATGTCGCCAAAGACAACCTGAATGACCAAACACCCAGCAAGCGACATGCACAGTCACTGGGGAAACCCAGTGAAAACCCACCGCCACCCCCAAAAGGGCGGGCACAGAGGAGGTGGCGACGCCGCGTGCTACCAACGCTCTGGAAAGCCGTGTTTGCTTTGGCGGCGCCTGCGAGCGTGAGAGACACGCGGGGGCCGGCCGCCACCCCTGGCGCGAGGCCAGCAGAAGGGACCGCTCACCTCCACCAGGGCCCGCGGCCAGGAAGGCTCAGAGCACGCCGCTCCGAAGAAGGCGAACCTGTGAGATCAGCTCGGGTCCAAGCAGGAGAGAGAAACCGCACGGCCGTGGGAAGAGGGGATGTTTGATGTCAAGAATCGCTCACTTCCAGAGAGATGCGAGGGACAAGAGGCCAGCCGTCCGAAGGAGAGAGACCTCAACGTGCAGGCATGGCCCCCGGCACCGAGGAGGGACACTCAGACCCCCGAGAAGGTATCTGCGCCAGGGCTGACACCCAGACCTCCACAGCGTGGCCCACCGACAGAGGAGAAGTCCCTGTGGGCCTACCCCGTCTCCCCGAAAGTAAGACATCCCCCGAAAATAAGACCTACTTCCAGTGTTGCCTCTCGCTGTCATATCCGGCATCCCCCCCCCCCCGAAAATAAGATCTCCCCCCAACAGCAGGCGTCCCCAGAATAGAAGGTCCCCGAAGCTACCCTCAGGCGTCTGACTCCTGATTTAAAGAGACCTTGCCCTGCCTGAATAGCTCCGGCTGCGCTGTGGCCCATCAGGGAGCTGGTGTGTGATGACAGCGACTACCGTACCGTCGACAGGTCATACATTTCCTTTTTTTGTTGTTGTTCAACAATAAATGCGTACCGTCTTCTTCTTCATGGAGAAATAAGACATCCCCGAAAATAAGACCTACTTCCAGTGTTGCCTCTCGCTGTCATATAAGGCATCCCCCCCCGAAAATAAGACCTCCCCGATCATCAGGCCTCCCCGGAATAGAAGGCCCCCGAAGCTACCGTCAGGTGTCTGCCTCCTGATGTAAAGAGACCTCGCCCTGCCTGAACAGCTCCGGCTGCGCTGTGGCCCATCAGAGAGCTGGTTTGTGATGACCACGACTCCCGTACCGTCTACAGGTCATCCATTTCCTTTTTTTTTGTTCAACAATAAATGTGCACCGTCTTCTTCTTCTTCATGGAAAAATAAGGCCTCCCCTGAACATAAGACCTAGCGGCTCTGTGGGAGCAAACATGAATAGAAGGCACTGTCTTATGTTCGGGGAAACAGGGTAGAGCATTTTCACAGAGCAGTCCAAAAGTGGATTTGGAGCTAAAGGCAATCGACTGAGAAACGGCAGAATACAAACAAGAAATTTCCATCCACGGCAGGACGGACCGATGAAACGTACCACAGCCATAAACACGGAACGAAACAAAAACTGTGGACCTGCCCACCCCGTAGTCCTCGGACAGACATGTGTGGCGTGAAGAGAGGCAGACGTGAGAGAGTCCGCACTGAATACTCCCATGTAAGTGAGGCTGAACGCCAGGCAGTTTCAGCGATGACGGGAGTCAGAGGGGCAGGGGCCTTGGGTGCGGGATCGGTGGCCAGGAAAGAGCGCCAGGACCCTGGGGGAGAGCTGGGTATGTGCTCTTCTATTCTTTTTTTTTTCTTTTCTTTTCTTTAGAGAGAGGGAAGAAAGAGAGAGAAACATCCATGATGACAGAGAATCATGGATCGGCTGCCTCCTGCGCGCCCCCCACTGTGGATCAAGCCCCTGGAAGGCACATGAGCATTTCTTTAAATCAGCAGTTCTCAACTTGTGGGTTGAGACCCCTTTGGGGGTCAAACGACCCTTTCACAGGGGTCGCCTAAGACCATCGGAAAATGCAGATATTTACATCACGATGCATCATAGTAGCAACATGTCATGGTTGGGGGTCACCACCCCATGAAGAACTGCATGCAAGGGTGGAGGCCTTAGGAAGGTTGAGAACCACTGCTTTAAATTGTCAGCTGCATCCAGGGCAGCAGGCAAAACCACGTGCGGAAAACACCATCTGGCCAAAGGCAAAGTGTTGTCAGCTTGACCTTCATGTCTGCCCAGGTGCTGGGGAGTGGGTTTATATATATATATTTATATATATATATATATATATATATATATATATATATGGATTGATTTTTTTACAGAGACGAAGGGAGAGGGATAGAGAGTTAGAAATATCGACGAGGAACATCAATCAGCTGCCTCCTGCACGCCCCCGACTGGGGATGTGCCCACAACCAAGATACGTGCCCTTGACCGGAATCAAACCTGGGACCTTACAGTCCGAAGGCCGGCGCTCTATCCCTTGAGCCAAACCGGTTCCAGCAAGGGAGTGGATTTGATTATGTAAATCCAGTCAAGCACCAGGAATGAATAGGACTCAGACCCACCCAAGAATGCGAATAATCTCCTTTGTCTTTACTCTTAGGAGAACTTCCTGGTTTGGGGGTATAAATAAACACTGGATGGGCTCTGGGTCTCTGTCTCTCCATTAGCAGAGGGCAGCAGTCCGACCCGGTCCCAGCTTTTTTCTTCCATCTCTGTGCCTGTCTCATTTTCTCAATCCCCAGCCGCTCTCTAGCCTCTCTGGACCCAGAAAAGAGAGGAATATTTACACTCAGGCAGGTGCCCTTGCCCGGAATCAAACCTGGGGCCCTTCAGTCCGCAGACTGACGCTCTACCCACTGAGCCACACCAGCTGGGACAGTGGTCGGCAAACTCATCATTCAACAGAACCAAATATCAACAGTGCAACGATTGAAATTTTTTTGGAGACCCATTTTTTTAAACTTAAACTTCTTCCAATGCCACTTCTTCAAAAGAGACTCATCCGGGCCCTGGTATTTTGTGGAAGAGCCACATCCAAGGAGCCAAAGAGCCGCATGTGGCTCGAGAGCCGCAGTTCTCGGACTACGGAGCTAGGGCATATTCTACTCTTGATATGGGTGGTGGTTACATGTTACATGTGGGTGTAGACACGTTGGCATTTATTGAGCCATACAGCTAAGGTCTGTATATTCCGTTCTAAGTTATAGCACACTGGTATTTTAAAAAAATATTTTAATTAAAAAGAAACCTCTAAAAAAAAAAGTGATATTTATGTAGAATTGCCCCAACTTATGTGAGCACGCATTGGATGATTTTTTTTTTTTTACACACAATGCATTTCATAAGCCCGTGTTTCACACCAGAGACAAGACCTATTCTGTGTCCAGGTCTCGGGTCAATAACATTGAAAGGCACGCACAGCTCGGTGGCAATAGCAGTGTGACTTGGCACCGGACCTGTGTCCTCATCTCCTACCGGGTATTCACACCTCCCGCACGGGGTGACGGGAAGGTACCAGATGCGGGGCAGTCATTACTCGGTCCGGCCCCGGCCGGTTTAGCTCTGTGAACAGAGAATCAGCTGCTTCCCATACCCACCCTACTAGAGATCGACCCATGGTCTGAAGATTCTCAAGTTCATATCTGGTCAAGGACACGTACCTTCGTTGCAGGTTCCCCAGCCCTGGGCGGGGTGCATGCAGGAGGCATCCAACCAATGGACGTGTCTCTCTCACATCAATATTTCTCTCTGTCTCTCCCTCCCCCTGCCAATCTCTCTCGAAATCAAGGGAGATGTATCCTCGGGTGAAGATTAACAACAACAAAATGACTGTCTGGCTTCTGAGCAGACGGTGCCCTTTCGTAGGACAGATGGCACCCAGTGGTGTCAACTCCGTTCTCCCCTTCAAGGCCCACCTTGCTGGAGCATTCTGCCCACACGGTCCCCGTTACAGACCAGCGGGTGCACTGTCCACAGGGTGACCCGAACCCCAAGGAGAGCAGGAAGCAGGGTCTGCAAGTTGCCCAAGAGCCTCACTCCAGGCTGCTGGCTCCCACCTGGGCCACACCTGCAGAGAGCCTCAGGGCACCCGCAGAGGGAACATGCCCCGGGCCACCAGAGAAGAGGAGTGCGTGACCTCCCGGAGAGGCAGCGAGGGGAACAGACTGGGCGGGGCCTCCTCCTGTTTGCTGGGGGAGTAACTTCTCCCCAAAGGCAGGTAAGGAGCCACCAACCCAAATCATGGAGCTTCCTTTTAAATACAGGGGTACCTCGAGATACGAGTGCCCTAACATACGAGATTTTTGAGATACGAGCCGTCGAGCGAGCGATTTTCGCTTTGAAATACGAGCAACAGTTGAGATAGGAGTCATCACGCGGATCGGCCGGCTGCACACGACCCACCAGTTTACGGCGACTCAAGCGTCTCATAGTTTCCCACACCTCAAGGTTACGGAACGAATTAAACTTGTATCTCGAGGTACCGCTGTATTTTTTTAAATACTTTCTTTATTGATTTTTTCACAGAGAGGAAGGAAGAGAGTTAGAAACATCGATGAGAGAGAAACATCCATCAGCTGCCTCCTGCACACTCCCTATTGGGGGTGTGCCCAAAACCAAGGTACGTGCCCTTGACCGGAATCGAACCTGGGACCTTTTTCAGTCCTCAGGCCGACGCTCCATCCTCCGAGCCACACCGGTTTCAGCTTAAATATTTCTTATTGATTTCAGGGAAGAAGGAAGAGGAAGCAAGAGATAAGGAACATCCATAACCAGAGAATCAGCTGCTTCCCACACCCACCCTAGAACATAGAGATCAAGGCTGTCACCCGAGCGTGTGCCCTGACTGACCGGGAATTGAACCATGACCCCTCCTGGTTCAGGAGTCAACGCTCAACCACTGAGCCATGCTGGCCGAGCTGTATCATGGATCCTTTTGACGCGGCTCAAAAAACAAAACTGCTCAGCCACAAGTGGTGAACAAAGGATCACAAAGAAAGTCAGCTGCGTTGAAATAAAGCTCTCGAGACGTTTTCAAAGTCCGCCGGGGCATGCTCCGTGCCGGGGTGCACCTCTGCACCCGCGTCTCCGGCCATGGCACCCAGCTCCCCGTCCAGCCTCTACCACGGTCTGAAGGCAGAAGAGCGGTGTCCGCATAAGAAATGCCCACAACTATGGTGATGTGAAACGCCTGTTCTGAGCTGACCGTGTCCCCCGTGAATCCCTATGTGGAAGCCCTAAACCCCAGGACCTCTAGGTGAGACCTTTATCTGGAGGTCAGAAATGGACCGAGTCACTCGGAGGTCGTGAGGGTGGCCCTCATCCAGGCATGGCCGGTGTCCTGATGAAAAGGGGTGTGGACAGAAGGGGCCACACGCTGGCCTGACTAGCGCAAGGGAGGCCTGCAGGGCGGTCTGCAGACTCAGAGACCGGAAGTCACCACAGAGGAGGGTCTGAAAGGAAACTCGGACTAAACGCAGTGACGGTGGGCAGTCACCTCCCAGGCCCCTATCTTCCCTGACCAGGTCAACCTGTACCTTCACCGAGCCTGTCTGTCCGTCTGCATCTGTGACCACACACCCCGTAAGTGTCTGGGGACCTTGTGACTCCCCTTTCTCTGGAGCCCCTGGGGCACAGCCAGATGTGGTGGCGCCAGGACAGAGACACAAACTCCTTCATCATCATGTTCATTGTTCCTGCACCTGCCTGAGTGTGTGTCCATCATTTTACTTTTTATCCAATCCCAGGGCTTTCCCCACATTTCTTTGTCCCACCTCCTTCATCCATCACCAATGGATTCCATGTAACCCGCCTCTGCCCCTCCTTTGAGGGCAATGGATCAATCCATATGTAACCCGCCATTCTCCAGAGCATCATCTCAACTCCTTGAGGTTCTGCTTCCCGGCATATATCGACAGTTTGGCTCCAATAAACACACAAAAATTCTTTACAGGTTTCAATGTTTTTGGGGGGTTTTTTTCTTCGTTAACAGGGGACATTTGGACACGGATAGGGAGAGCGTCGTGTGACGATGAAGGCTGAGATAAGGGCGATGCTCCCACAAGCCGAGGAACCCCAAGATGGCCAGCAACCACCGGAAGCTGGGGGACAGGGGGAGAATGGGCCAGAGGTTCCCTCCTAGCCTCTGAAGGAACCAGCCCTGCCCACACCTTGGTGGCCGACCTCCACCCTCCAGACTGTGAGGCCACGAAAACCCGGTGCCCAGCCCGCAGTGGACGGACGGACGGCGCTGTTCGTCGGGACGTCGTGGCTGAGGCAGCCTCCCCCTGTTCCGCCCCACGTCAGACACCTGGAGAACAAGCCCCAGCGCCTTCCCTCCGAGCACAGCCTCCCCTGGTCACTCTGGACACTGCGCCCCGACAGCAGAGCCCCAGGACCCAGCTGCCGGGCCGGCCTCCGCGGAGAACGTGAGAGGGACGGCGCTCAGACCCCAGGCCAGCGCAGAGAAGGAAGAGAAAGAGCCGAAACGCGGGGTGTGATCCTTCTGGAAACGGTCACCTGCTCAGACTCCCGGGATGTGAAGCTTCCTCAGCAAGAGGCCCCGGGAAGCTGGCTGAAGGTGCCACCTCCGCCCGGCCTGTGGGCTCCGGGGCCCCGAATGGCACCGCCTGACAAACAAGTCCGGCCGGTCTCCCGATGGCCACTGACCCATCACCAGACTCCTGCCCCTGCAGCGGACGCCCCGACTCCTCGGTGTCAGCTGACTGACTGGCCCTGCCTCCACCCTCAGCCACACCCGTTCCCTCTCGGCTCCCAGAGCAGCCCTGGGCTTTCCTTCCTGGGCACCTGTCCCTCACGCCTCCTTTCCGTCCCTCCTCACCCCCCAGCCCTGCCACTTGCCCCACTTCTGCTCACCTCGCTCTAGCCGACCCCTCCCTGTGCAACCCTTATCTGCGCCTCGTCCCACCCATCGGGTGTCGCTTTATCAGTCCCACGAATGGGAGCAGAGTGCATGCTTTCTGTGTACAGACCTTGCCAGGCCACGGCCGTCCACCTTCCCCGCTGGTCAGGAACGCCAGGAGGACGGAGCGCTCTTTTCTGGGGTGTTCGCCACCGGAGGGTCCCGACGCGCAGGAACTGAGCACTTCGAAGCCCGAAAGGAAGTCCTGAGTGGCCCCTGCGAGATGCCAGAAGCCGAGTCAGGTTCTGCGCCAGGGAAGGCCTTGTCCTGCAGAAAACACAGGCTGGCTTCGCCCGGCACTGAAACAGCTGCTCTGCCAAACTGCTCCGTGCGCCTGGTATTTTGGCTTTCTGTCCATTTCACGAGACGTCAGCCATTTCTCAGCAGACACGGAGCCCAGCTTATTTCAAGGGGAGAGGAAGCAAGACCAGAATATCAGAGTTCTGCCCGCTGTTCACACTGAGGAGGCCGGCGGGTTAGGAGAGGCAAAGCTCGGGCTGCTGTGAGTGTTCAGAAATACAGGGAGTGACAATCATCTGGCCACTCAGTGTCTATCCTATATAATAAAAGGCTAATATGCAAATTGTCCCCTCAACTAAGAGTTCAACCAGCAGGAAGGCCAGCCAACCACCCATGTCCCCTTCCCCCTGGCCAGGCTGGCCAGACCCCCACCCGTGCACGAATTCATGTACTGGGCCTGGTCATAAGGTCCCACAATCCCCTCTGACATGTGCTCTGCATACAGTCACCTGCCGTGGTCCCATAAGGTCCCCTGAGCAAGGTAACGCTTGTGGTTTCGTCTTCCAAATAACGCCCTTTACAGAAATCGAGGAAAGGTCACATTCTTCCAGAGTGGAGGAAGTGACATGGCAGGACCTGGGATGTGGAGTGACTTGACAAGGGTCCCATGTGTCCAAAAAATGTGTCCCTACCACACCGTTGTGTCCCTTAGAAATGTCTCCTACCAACATGCACAGAGGCGAGCTCTTTAGGTTCCGCCTGCATACCCGGAGACGTGGACATGGCAACGGTGAGACGACATCTGGGAACAACACCATGACAAGCAAAGAAGAGGATTCAGAAAACAGCCGTCAGGACGGGGAACATGGAGGTGAAAGGGGATCAACTGGGAAGCCAGATGAATGTCCCAGGGGGTTAAAACCTGCACCTCCGGTGAACCGGCTCCTATGCTGACTCATGCGTTTTCACCACGTATCGACGAGGTGGGTGCTAACGTCTCCTTTGACTGAGGAGACCCCCCTGCAGGGAAGGGCAGTTTGGGGGGACCCAGGCCTGAGTCCCGGAGTGAATGAACGGTCGCAGCCAGCATCTACAGCCCGGGATCCACCGTCCTACACCCCATAGCTCAGCCCGCGACCCTCAGTGCCACCGAGATTGTCCCAGGCACCAACGGAGCCTGAAGAAGGGAGGGGTCGTCAGCAGCGTCCATCCCACATAAAACTGCAGAGCCAGAAACGCTCCGAATTCCCAACGGCAGCCTCATCGGAGTGACTGTGGCTCTGGCCGGAGAGCAGACGACAACCCTTTAGGAAGATGAAGAAGGCGATCGAAGGCGGCCGGTTTTGATAAAACTTCCCACACCGGGAACAGCAGCCAAAGAGACGATGATCCAACAGGTGGGAGGTGGCTGCCGGAGACCTCCTATGCATCCCTCAGAGCCCCTCAGGCACCACGACTCTATGCACGTTGCGGCTTCATCTCGTCTCTCCCCCGAACCGATCCTTCCCCTCTTCCCCGGGCTCCCTGAGCACACGGGGGCGCCTACTGCAGTGCCGATTCCACATCCCGCTTGCCGGGGGCTGCCTCCCCAGCTAGACTAGGAGCTCCCCGTGGTCAGCGACTGGTGCTCCCTCGTGTATCCTCAGGGTCCCACTGGGAGCAAGCAGGCAGGGACTCAGGGAATATTTGTCACATTAAAAAAAAGAAGAAGGAGGAGGAGGAGGAAAAAAAGAAGAGGAGGAGGAGGAAGAAGAAGGAGGAGGAGGAAGAGGAGGAGGAGAAGAAGAGGAGGAGGAGGAGGAGGAGGAAGAAGAGGAGGAGGAGGAGGAAGAAGGAGGAGGAGGAGGAGGAGGAGAAGAAGAGGAGGAGGAGGAGGAGGAAGAGGAAGGAGAAGAGAAGGAGAAGAAGGAGAAGAGGACAAAAAGGAGAAGGAGGAGAAGAAGGAGAAGAGGACAAGAAGGAGAAGGAGGAGAAGGAGGAGGAGGAAGAAGAAGAAGAAGAAAAATGGTGTGGGAAGGGGTGGGGAGAAATGGAGCTGTTCAATCAAGCCTGAGAACAAGACAAACTAGGATGTCAACAAGTGAGGATGAGTTGGAGGGCTACCCTGTTCCCCCAAAAGTCAGACCTCCCCCGAAAATAAGACCTACTTCCAGTGTTGCCACTCACTGTCCTATCAGGCATCTCCCTGAAAATAAGACCTTCCTAATAATGAGGTCTCCCCCGAACATCAGGCCTCCCCGGAACAGAAGGCCCCTGAAGCTACCATCAGGCATCTGCCTCCTGATGTAAAGAGACCTCGCCCGGCCTGAACAGCTCTGGCTGCGCTGTGGCCCATCAGCGAGCTGGTTTGTGATGACAACGACTACCGGACCGTAGACAGGTCATCAATGTCCTTTTTTGTTGTTCAACAATAAATGTGCACCGTCTTCTGCTTCATGGAAAAATAAAACATCCCCTGAAAATAAGATCTGGCGCATCTTTGGGAGCAAACGTTAATAGAAGACCCTGTCTTGTTTCCAGGGAAACAGGGTATGGAGGAAAGAAGAAACGGAAAAGAAAGAAAGGCCACTCAACATCTTTCCCGGAACGGAAGTTCATGGGAGTAAGAGTGTCTTATCCGTAAGAACGCTTTGGTTCATCATCAACAACAACAACAACAAAAACCTGATTTTCTTAAGGGGACAAAGGGCTTGAACAGACATTCCTCCCTGGGCATCAGGGCGGGAAGGGAAGGGGGCAGTTGAGGGGGAAGGGGGAGGGAGAGACAGCGGGGAGAGGCTCACAAGGACCACGCAGTGTTTCGTGGCCATGAAACCAGGATGCAGTCCTGGCAGAAAACCAAGTAGAAATCCGACCCGAAGCCCAGTCCCAGGGCCAAACAAGCATCCCCGGAGGCCGAGGGCCCCCCTGCGACACGGGTGCCTGGCTCGGAGCCCGGGGCCGACGCCAGGCCCAGGACGGAGGTGTGCAGCCCTCCAGCCCGGTCAGCACTGGGCTGGGCTGGGCTGGGCTGGGCTGGGCTGGGCCGCGTCTGCGGTGTAAGTGCTGGGCCGAGGAAAGGATGCAGACGGTCACCCGTGTGGCCGGGGACGGAGAATCTCATAAAATCAGGAATGAATGGCGGTCCTGGTTCCTTCCAAGCACCTCCCTAGAGACCCTGCAAAAGAAGGGGTGCCCGGTGCCTGGAAAACCTTCGCAAAAAACAACACCCTGTGCGTGTCCGTCTGCTGAGGTGACGGCCAAGGGAAATACAGTGGTACCTCGAGATACGAGTGCCCTAACATACGAGATTTTTGAGATACGAGCCGTCGAGCGAGCGATTTTTGCTTTGAAATACGAGCAACGCCGAGACAGGTTTGGCTAGAGCGTCGGCTTGTGGACTGAAGGGTCCCAGGTTCGATTCCGGTCGGGGGCATGTACCTTGCTTGCTGGCACATCTCCACTGTGGGGCGTGCAGGAGGCGGCTGATTGATGTCTCTCTCTCATCGATGTTTCTGACTTTCTGTCTCTCTCCCTTCCTCTCTGTAAAAAATCAATAATATATATTTTTTAAAAAAAAGAAAAGAAATACGAGCAACAGTTGAGATAGGAGTCATCGCACAGATCGGCCGACTGCACACGACCCTCCAGTTTACCACGACGCGAGCGTCTCATAGTTTCCCACGCCTCAAGGTGACAGAACGCGTTAAACTCGTAACTCGAGGTACCACTGTATCTGCCTCCCTCGGTCTGACTTATTCGCCGAGAGGAAGGGGTCGTGTTCTCCCTGTAAAGCCCTCTGCCTGTGGCACGGACCTGTTTCAGGAGGAACCCCAGAACAGGCGGGCAGGTAGGAGACGATGTGACGTAGCTGAAGCGGTTTCTTACTTGGGAGGAGGAGCGGGATAAACATGTGCATCCACAAAACAGCGGCCTCCCTCACCCCCGCGCACACGGGAACATGACCCTCCTCAGATCTCTATCCTCCTGAAAGTCCCCTCCTCCTTCTCACCGAACAAGGGCAGCCGCAGGAAACGAGGGAGGCGCGAAGACGGGAGGCGATGTTAATAGTCACAAAAGGTGGGTTTTTTGGTTCTGGTGTGTTTGTTTTTTTAATATATTTTATTGATTTTTTTTTTACAGAGAGGAAGAAAGAGGGACAGAGAGTTAGAAACATCGAGGAGAGAGAAGCATCGATCAGATGCCTCCTGCACATCCCCTGCTGGGGATGGGTCTGCCACCAAGGTCCATGACCTTGACCAAAATCGAACCCGGGACCCCTCAGTCCACAGGCCGACGCTCTATCCGCTGAGCCACACCGGTCAGGCCAAAAGGTGTTTTTTTTTAAAAGTCCATCGTGCTACTCTAAGGAATGAAAAATGACTTCACACCATCGGATTCACGGAAGGTGTAGGTATTACTGGAAGCTATATGGATGGCCAAGGAGTCAGAAACCTAAGCAACCACAAAAAAGTGAAACAGAGACAGGATAAAAAATAAAATAAAATTAGCCAGGCTGGCGTGGCTCCGTGATTGAGGGTGGATCTCTGAATTAGGAGGTCCTGGTTCGATTCCTGGTCAGGGCATATGCCTGGGTGGCAGGCTTAATCCCCACTGTGGGGCATGCGGGAGGCAGCCGATCCATGATTCTCTCTCACATCATGGATGTTTCTATCACTTCTCCCTCTCCCTTCCTCTCTGAAATCAATAAAACTCTATTTAAAAATTAAAAAGGCAATATTTACAGGGTATATTTCTCTCTCTCTCTCTCTCTCTCTCTCTCTCTCTCTCTCTCACACACACACACACAACACTGGTATAGATATTGCCAAAAATATTGATTACAAAACCTGAAGGCTGCCAAGACCAATGTGGCTCAGTGGATAGAGCGTCGGCCTACGGACTGAAAGGTCCCAGGTTCAATTCCGGCCAAGGGCATGTATCTTTGTTGCTGGCACATCTCCAGTAGGGGGCGTGCAGGAGGCGGCTGATCGATGTCTCTCTCATCGATGTTTCTAACTCTCTATCCCTCTCCCTTCCTCTCTGTAAGAAATCAATAAAATAAATTTTAAAAAAAACTGAAGGCTAGGGGCTAGGAGGAGGGAGTAAGGAGGAGGGGGAATGAAAGATACCTGTAATACCATCCTATATCATAAAACCCTAATATGCAAATCAACCAAACAGTAGACCAGCCAGTCCCTATGACGCACACGGACCACCAGGGGGCAGACGCTCAGTGCAGGGGCTGTGGAGCGCAGGAGCCTCTCCCAGCGCTCGAGGGCACAGGCCAGGCTGAGGGACGCTCCCTGCACCCCTCAACACATGCATGTCCAGCCCCAGGCCTCCAGTCAACAATAAAAAATGTCTATATATATATTTTTTAAATCTGAAGGCACCTTACCGCATTTAGAAATGACCCAGAACCTCCCCTCTGGCCCTCTCCCCAGAGTCAGACGCCTCCTGCCTCTCCTCAGTGAAGAGATGTCACTTCACCCCCGCCCGCCAGCCCCCCACCACCCCCACCCTCTGCGGGAACTGTCTGTGCGGCGTGCGGGGTGGTGGCAGTTTCCACGCGGGAGTCTTCGTTTTCACCGTGAGGTGGTCACTCCCTAACCTCATGCTTGTGCCCAGCCCGGGGAGTGACACACTTCCTCCTCCAGGCGCTCTCGGACGAGGGTTTGATTAGAGAGGAGAGTCTCACAGGAATCTCCCAGGCCCGCGGGGCGTGATGAGATAACCCATCACAAAGGACTACCTCAGTAGCCAGTTATCAATTAAAAAAAAAAAAAAACACATACATCGCCCAAACCGGTGTGGCTCCGTAGATAGAGCGTCGGCCTGCGGGTTAAAGGTCCCAGGTTCGATTCCAAACAAGGGTGTGTGCCTTGGTTGCGGGCACATCCCCAGTAGGGGGATGGCAGTGCGGAGGCAGCTGATGGATGTCTCTCTCTCTCATCGATGTTTCTAGCTCTCTATCTCTCTCCCTTCCTCTCTGTAAAAAATAAAATAAAATACAATTAAATAAATACAATACAATAAATAAAATAATAAAATAAAATAATATAATATAATAAATAAAATAATAAAATTAATAAAATAAAATAAAGGTCAAGTTCACGGAGACAGAGGAGGAGAGGGGGCCACGGCTGGGACACAGGGCGAGTCCCGGGGCGCACTTGACAGCCGGGCGTTGTATAACCGCAGTGTGCGGAGCTGGGATGTTCTCTCTCTCTCTCTCCCTCTCTCTCTCTCTCTCTCTCTCTCTCTCTCTCACACACACACACACACACACACACGCAGGGAAAACAATGATCGCGCTGGCACATCAAGCGGGAGAAATTCCTGCCGCCCTTTTTTTGCCTTAATGTATATTTAATAAAGAAAAAGAGAGAGAGAGAGAGAGAGAGAGAGAGACAGAGACAGAGAGACAGAGAGAGGATGAAAGGACGCCCAGCCCGCTCCCAAGTCACCGACGCGCAGGCGGCCCAGGCGCCAGAGGCCCGGACCCGCACCCCCTGGGCCCCCTCCTCCCTGGCATCCTCCTCCCCCCGCACCCCCGCCGCAGCCACTCCGGCCCCCACCTCCCGCCCCCGACCCCCAGGCCCCGCGCCCCCGCGCCCCCGCCTCCTCCTCTTCCCCGCGCCCCCACCTCCCGCGTCCTCCCCGCGCTCCTCCGGCCCCCGCGCTTTGCACCATCAGAGCCCCGCGCCCACGCGCCCACCCGAACCCCACCCCCGGCGCCCGCACCTCTGGGCCGGCGTGGCCCGCGCTCCTCCGAGGTCCGGTCCGGCCCGGCCGCCGCGGCCGCGGGGAGCTGGAGCCGCTGGGGCGGAGCTGGGTGCCTGCCCCGCAGCCCCGGCAGCAGCGCCCCGGAGGCGGGGAGGGCGGGCGGCGGGCGGCGGGCGGCGGGCGGCGGGGAGGGAGGGCGGGCGGGTGCGCCCGGAATCTGATAGGTGAGCGCGGCGGGGCGGGCGGCGGGGAGGGCGGCGGGGAGGGACACCCCATGCGCCGCCGCGGGGCCCAGAAGCCGCAGCCGGCGCCCGCCCGGGAGGGAGGCGGAGGGACCGTCCGCCAGGCGCCGCGGCCTCGGGAAGAGCATCCTCCCGGCGCCGGCCGCCGCTGGGACCGGCCCAGGGCCCCGGGGCCCAGGCGCATCCCCGGGGCGCACCCCCGCCTGCCTCCCGGGACCCGTCCCCAGTTCACTTCCTTTTTTTTTCTTTTTCTTTTTAATATATCTTATTGATTTATTGCAGAGAGGAAGGGAGAGGGAGAGAGAGTCAGAAACATGGATGAGAGAGAGACATCCATCAGCCGCCTCCTGCACGCCTTCTGTTGGGGATGTGCCCACCACCCAGTTACATGCCTCTGACCGGAATCGAACCTGGAACCCTTCAGTCCACAGGCCAACGCTCTATCCACTGGGCCACACCAGCTTCTAACCCTCGCTGCTCTCAGGAGGCAGCGCAGCCGGTCCCGTGCGCCCCAAAGCCCTGGTGCCTCCAGAAAGAACACCCCCACCCCCCACTCTATGAAAAGAAGCTTTTTCGTAGCAAACGGTTTGTTCATAGCAGCGGTTCTCAACCTGTGGGTCACCACCCCTGTGGGGGTGAAACAACCCTTTCACAGGGTTCTCCTAAGACCAGCAGAAAACACCTATTTCCCATGGTCTTAGGAACCAACACACCGCTCCTCGGTGCAGCAAAGTGTAGCCATGTAGTTTACTGTTGTCCTAGGAAGACTGTTGCCCATGCTACACCACGATTCAAAACAAAAATTTCACTTATTTGTCATTAGAAAGAAATATCTCACAATATATAATTACGTATTGTTTTTGTGATTCATCCCTATGCTTTAATGATGTTCCATTTGTAACAACGAAAACACATCCTGCCTATCAGATATTTACATGACAGTTCATCACAGTAGCAAGATGACAGCGATGAAGTAGCAACAGAAATCATTTTATGGTTGGGGGTCACCACCCCATGAGGAGCTGTCTTAAAGGGTTGCGGCCTTAGGAAGGTTGAGAACCGCTGGTCAGATGAGGGCATGGGGGTTTCTGGGGGGCTGTGTGACCCTCAGGAGAGCCCAATGCGGTGGGTACTCTTCCGGTTCCCATGTCACAGATGGGGAAACTGAGGCCCGGAGGAGTGGCGAGGCAGGGTGGGCAGTGAGACAGAGGATGCCATGGGAACCCCAGCTTTCTCCTGCAGGAAAAAGAGGCGCCTACTTACTTACAAAAACACACACAGGCATCATTTTTTTTTCTTTTTTCAGAATCGGGGTCATCTAATTCAGTGGGTGTCAGCCCTGTCCGCACAGGTTGAAACGCTCCAAGGCTCAGACCCTCCCCCCCACACCCCTCACACCTGGGGGGAGCGGCATGAATCAGACTTTCTCTTCCTGCATCTCACACGTCTGATCGCCTCGGAACAATGCGGCGCCCGCGTTTCCGGGGGCCGCATGCATGGGCGGGGCCCGGGTGGGGCACGGGGCGAGACGCCCCGAATGGTGAAGGCGGTGGGGTGCGTGCCACCCCTGGGAGAGGCTCACAGACGGTGCTCGGAGGTCCGCGGAAGCTGCCCACCCCCCTCATTGTCTATATTGAAGGAGGTGGAGTGCGTGCCACGGCTTCAGGGGTGCAGAATCCCGGGCTGCCCCTTCTCTTGTCCGCCCCCGACCCCACCTCCGGGCCCAGATCCCCGGGGACAGACTGTTGGCTCACACGGCCACCACCTCTGGGATAGGCTCCCAGACAGTGTTCGGAGGTCCCCGGAAGCTGCCCCTGCACCCCCAAATGTCCACGGTCCAGGAGAAAGGCGTCTAAGAAACCGCGGCACTCCCTTTCCAAACGGCGTGGAGCCCCGGCTGCTGTGGCCCAGTGGTTAGAGCGTCTGCCTGGTCCCTGAAGGGCCTCAGGTTCGATTCTCGGGTCCAGGCAGGGCACCTACCTACCTGGGTTGTAGGTTCGATCCCTCCGAGGGGAGGCAACCAATAGCGATGTCTCTCTCACATCGATGTTTCTCTCTCCTCCCCCCCTCACCCCGCACCTCCTCCAATCTCTCTCAAAATCAATGGGGAAAAATGTCCCCCGGCGGGGAGTCATAATAAGAACACACAGAAAGGGTGAGAGGGATACCCAGACGTTGATGAAGATGGACAGACGTCTTGGCAAACGCTCCGGAGAGGAACTGGAGCCCCAGGGGAAAGGTTCCCGAGGATCCATATCCCCCCTCCCCTTCCCTGTCCCTCTCCCTTCCTCTCTGTAAAAATCAATAAAATATATTTATTGATATTTTTTTAATATATTTTATTGATTTTTACAGAGAGGAAGGGAGAGGGAGAGAGAGCTAGAAACGTCGATGAGAGAGAGAAACATCGATCAGCCGCCTCCTGCACACCTGTTGGGGATGTGCCCGCCACCCAGGTACGTGCCCTTGACCAGAATCGAACCCGGGACCTTTCAGTCCGCAGGCTGACGCTCTATCCACTGGGCCATACCGGCTCCGGCCCGAGTTCACTTTCTAACCCTCGCTGCTCTCAGGAGGCAGTGCGGTCGGTCCTGTGCTCCCCAAAGCCCTGGTGCCTCTAGAAAGAACACCCTCATTCCCGACTCTATGAAAAGAGGCTTTTTCATAGCAAATGGTTTGTTCATAGTGACGCGTCGAGGTCAGATGAGGTCATGGGGGCTTCTGGGGGGCTGTGTGATCCCCGAGGGCCCCGCCACCAGCGGGATTCCAACGGCAACACCGGACGGACGGAGCGCAGCCACCCGGCAGCTGACCCTGAGCACCCGCCTCGTCCTGTCCCGGGAGAAGAGGTTTCGGCACAGAGAGCCGGGGGAGACGGTGCCGTTCCCGGAGAAAAGAAAGCGAGAGAAACTTCTTCCCCAGAGGAAGCCCCGTGGCCCTGGATGGAGGACCGGAAGAAAGCGGGCCAGGGCCTCCCACACCGAACTCCACACCACGGCGCGCTCCATCCTCCACTGTTTGGTGAAGACACACCCCCGGAGCCAGGGCCTGGGGGACAGGCGGTCCAAGGTGAGAGGTCAGGCCTCTGTGTGAGCAGCCACCCCGCCCCACGGAGGTGGAAGGAGGGCTGCAGGGAGCCAGGCTCAGCGGCAGACGCTCCAGCTGCGACCCTCGAGGAAGTGGCAGGCGCTCCGGAGGGCAGCCGGCGTGGACCGCACAGCCCCGGGCCCGCCGCCGTGGCAGACATTCTGCCACTAAACGAGACCTTGAAAAGCCCAAGCAGAGAGCCCCCTTTTCTAACAGCCCTGCAGAGGCACAAAGAGGACATCACACCGTGACCCAGACCAGGATGGGGACAGCCAGGGCCAGCAGGTGGGCCGGCCGGAGAGATGGACGCTGGCCCGGTGCTCCTGGAGAATTCCAGGATGCCTTGGGTTTGGATCTCGGCTTCCCGGGCAGCGGGCGGCTGCCGCCACCGAGAGTCCTGGCCTGCCCAGTTTGTCAACACAACTGGAGGAGAGACCAAGGGTCAGTTTCCACCGGAGGCGAAGGGTCACTCTGCGGCCACTGACGAAGGACAAAAACCCTTTCTTCTGGACGGAGCGCTGGGTCGGGCGCTGGGAGCACCGGAGTCACATCCGTAGGGCGTGGCTGACTCTGCGGAGCGTTTTATTGCCCGCCTGGCCGGGATCAGACAGGGCGACAGGTTTAAGGCTGTGATAAATCGCCCGGCATCTCCTCCCCAGCTCCCTGCGCGCCGAGGGTGAGACCAGCGGTTCTCAACCTGTGGGTCACGACCCCTTTGGGGGTCGAACGACCCTTTCACAGGGGTCGCCTAAGACTGTTGGAAAACACCTATTTCCCATGGTCGTAGGAACCAACACACCGCTCCTTGGTGTCGCAACGTGTAGCCATGTCGTTTACTGTTTTCATAGGAAGACTGTTGCCCATGCTACACCACGATTCAAGACAAAACTTCATTTATTCGTAATTAGAAATAAATATTTCACAATATATAATTACATATTGTTTTTGTGATGAATCCCTATGCTTTAATGATGTTCCATTTGTAACGACGAAAATACATCCTGCCTATCAGATATTTACATGACAGTTCATCACAGTAGCAAAATGACAGCGATGAAGTAGCCACGGAAATCATGTTATGGTTGGGGGTCACCACCCCATGAGGAGCTGTCTTAAAGGGCCGCGGCCTTAGGAAGGGTGAGAAGCACTGGGTGAGACGGAGGGAGGAAAAACCCTAAAAACGACGCGGAACAGCTACCTGAGTGCCCGGTCTGCTCTCTGCCCCGGTCCTTGTAAAACCAGCACCAAAATGCTCTCAAGATCAGCCTCAGGACGCTGCCCCTCCCTCCACACCCCTGCCCTCTCCCGCCCTGCCTACCTTCCCCCACGCCTCCGGTGTCACACCTCTGTCAGCCACAGGCCCCTCAGCTGCTCCGATGGCTCCCGGACCAGCCTGGGGCATCCTGGAGCACTGGGACCCGGGCAGGACCCAAGGAAGGGGCCCGGGAAAGACAGACCCGAAAAGGGGAGGGGGAGAATCCCCCTGGGGCCTGGCACAGCCGTGGTCCGGCTCAGGCGGGGTGAGGAGGCCACAGGAAGGTGCGGAGAGAGCCTTCCAGGCAGAGGGGAGGCCCGGCGGCAGGACTCTGCCTGCCACGCACGACTCAGTCTTCCCGGGCGGGAAGTGGGCGCATAGAGCAGAGCAGACCAGAGTGGTCAGCGTGCACAGCTCGCAGCCCTGATCGCTCTGGCAGGGAAATGGGAGCCCGTTGCCGGGACCAGCCTCCACCTCGGCTCAGGCCGGGAGCGGGGCCCAGGCCATGGCTGGCTCTGGCCCCTCCCCCGTGCTGGATCTCACCCGAGGGCCATGCAGATGCTCCCCTAACAGCGGCTTCGCTTCCTCCCATACCCTGTCTCCCCGGAAATAAGCCAGTGTCTTCTATTAATGTCTGCTCCCAAAGAGGCGCTAGGTCTTACTTTCAGGGGATGTCTTATTTTTCCATGAAGAGGAAGACGGTGCACATTTATTGTGGAACAAAATAAAGGGAATTTGTGACCTGTCTACGGTCCGGTAGTCGTTGTCATCACAAACCAGCTCATGGATGGGCCGCAGCGCAGCCGGAGCTGTTCAGGCCGGGCGAGGTCTCTTTACATCAGGAGGCAGACGCCTGACGGTAGCTTCGGGGGCCTTCTATTCCGGGGAGGCCTGATGATCGGGGAGGTCTTATTTTCGGAGGGGGGGATGCCTTCTGTGACAGCGAGAGGCAACACGGGAAGGAGGTCTTATTTTCGGGGATGCCTTACTTTCGGGGGAAAAGGGTACGTCCTCCAGGCCCACCCCCTCCCCCAGGTCCTCCAGAGCCTGGGACGGAGACCGTAGTCAAAGCCCCAGGCCTCCCAGGTTGCTGAGACCCCCCACAGGGGCCCCAACCTCAGCACAACTAACACGGGGGTCACCCAGGTCTTAGTTGAGGACTGCCTGTGTGCTGTAGGGTGTTTAGCAGATCCCAGGCCTCTAAGGCCAGGAGCGTGCACACACACACACACACACACACACACACACGTGCACACACACAAACACACAGAGACACACCGAGAGACACACAAACACACACAGATATAAACACACAGATACAAACACACACATACAGACACACAAACACACATGTAGACACACAAACACACACAAAGACATAAACACAGACACACACAGAGACACACACAAAAACACACACATAGACACACAAACACACATACAGACACACACAGACACAGACATACACACACACACACACACACACACACACAAACACACGCCTGAGGCGGTCGGCCCGGCCCAGGGATGGGGCAGAGCCCGCTCTGTCAGGGACGCCGGAAAGAGGGCCATCTGTCACCTGGACACTTTTACTGCCCCGCGCGGCTCCGGGCCAAAGTCCGCCGCCCATCAGCCGCCCGCGCCCCTCAGCGGGGCTGAGCTCCTTCCCGGCTCAGGCTCGGTGCGCCCGCTTCCTCTCCCCTCTTCCAGAACGTTCCTCTCCCAGGAGTTCCCCGGACTCTCCCTCTTCACCCGGCCCCTCTCCGGCCTTCTCTGAACGCCGTGGAGGGCACACAGCCTGCCCTCACCCCCGCCCCTGGCCCGCCTCACTCGGCCCGGCCGCCTGGCACCCATTGCTCCCTGGCGCGTGCCCAGAGGCCCCTGGCAGAGCAGGGCTCAGGCGCACCCACCTCCCCAGCAGCGGGGGGGCCGGGCCAGGGGGTGCCCAGCCATAGCTGTTGGATAAATAAGGGAGGGAGGAAGGGAGGGAGCACACCGCCGAGATGTGTGCAGAGACACCGGAATGGGGAGGGCGGGGACCTCTGGGTGCCGCTGGCTGGGTCTCTGGGAGAGAGACCCTCCCTCCCCATCCGGGCTGCTGATCCCGAGGGAGGGGGTTCGCACCCTCCCCCCTCTGAGGGTCAGGAATGATCTGTCTCCATGGAGAACCCTGAAACCTCCCAGCCTCTGAGCCAGACGGTCCCGGGACGCCGTGCAAACATAGGGAGCCGGTCAGAGGTCCTCTAAGACCGGAAATGGGTCCCCGGGCAGCTGCTGAGCTGTCAGCGTGAGCAAGCCAGGGAGAGCGTTCGGGGCCAGCTTTCTTTTTAATATATTTTATTGATTCTTTACAGAGAGGAAGGGAGAGGGACAGAGAGCTAGAAACATCAATGAGAGAGAGACATCGATCAGCCGCCTCCTGCACACACCTCACTGGGGATGTGCCCGCAACCGAGGTACATGCCCTTGACCGGAATCGAACCTGGGACCTTTCAGTCTGCAGGCCGACGCTCTCTTCACGGAGCCACGCCGGTTTTGGCCCACCACCCCTTTGTCAAAGAGCGGGCGGAGGACGGACGCCCCCATACCTCCCACGAAAGCAACGGAAGCGGAAGGGGAAGGAGTCACGGTGTGGTCCCCCGTGACCTCTGCCGAGATCCGTCGCCCATCTGGCCACAGGCGTCCCGGCCCGCGCCCCCGGCTGCACGGAGCCTGTGGAGGCCCCGGGAGCAGGGACCTCGGGTTTTCATGTTTGCGGAGCCAGACCACATGTCCCCAAGTCCGCGGGGCACCGGCCGGCGCCCTGCTGTGCTTGGCAGCAGATGGGAACGGGAAGAAAAGCCTAGTGTTTCTGCAAAGTTTTCAAGTAGCATCCCTCCCCCCCTCCTCCCTTCTCCCCTTCCCTCCACTCCTCCCCCGCTCCCTTCCTCCCCAGAGCCAAGAGAACCTGCCCTTTGCCCACCGGCGCGGCTCCAGGCCTGAGCGGTTACTTATGAGCCCCGAGGTCACCATTTGATTTCTAGTCCGGGCACAGGCCCAGAGGCAGGCAGGGAGCAGCCAATCAATGATTCTTCCTCATGGATGTTTCTCTCTCTCTCTCTTCCTCTCCCTCTCTCCTTTCCTCTCTGAAGTCAGTAAAAAATATATATATATTTTTTTTTTTTTTGGCCGAAATTGGTGTGGCTCAGTGGCTAGAGCGTCAGCCTGCGGACTTAAGGGTCCCAGGTTTGGTTCTGGTCAGGGGCACGTACCTTGGTGGTGGGCACATCCCCGGTGGTGGGGTGTGCAGGAGGCAGCTGATTGATGTTGCTCTCTCATGGATTGTTCTAGCTCTCTGTCTCTCTCCCTTCTCTCTCTGTAAAACTCAATAAAATATATTTATAAATCAATAAAATATATTTATAAATATTTATATATTTTTATTTAAATAGATAGATAGATAGATAGATAGATAGATACAGTCAAAACCGGTGTGGCTCAGTGGATAGAGCGTCGGCCTGCAGACTGAAAGGTCCCAGGTTTGATTCCGGTCAAGGGCTTGGACCTTGGTGGCGGGCACATCCCCAGTAGGGAGTGTGCAGGAGGCGGCTGATGAATGTCTCTCTCTCTCATCGATGTTTCTAGCTCTTTAGCTCTCTCCCTTCCTCTCTGTAAAACATCAATAAAATATTTTTTTTTAAAAAATATATATATACACATATATATGTATAGATATATATGGAGATATGTGTGTGTGTGTGTGTGTATTTTTTCAAACAAGAACATGTCTTAGCACTTTCTGCCTTGCCACCCCCACCCTGCCAGAAGGCTGGAGGTCTCACGGGTCTTGTCCCAAAAGAAGCAGGTGGAAAAGGATACCCCAAGTGCATCACTGGGCGGAGGCCCAGGCCCCGCCAATGGGCCGGCCCCGTGCGCAGAAGGCCCAGGTGGGGAAGGCCACGCCAGCCCGAGGTGGGCCTGCCTGGCACAGAGAGCTGGGGCAGCCTGGTCCCAGCGGTGCCCTCCTACAGGCTGCATCTCTGGGTCTCGCCCCGCCCCTCGGTCAGCTCCTCCATCCGTCCGCTCTCTGACCGTTGCCACGGCTCACGAGACTGTCCCTGTGCAGCTGACACCCAGGACAGAAGCCGGGCCCTCCTCTCTCACTGTCACCCCACCTGGCGAGCGCCCCCAAGCCTGTCTCTGGTCCAGCCCCTCCGCCACGCCCGCCCAGGCCTCCCCATCGCTGGCTGGCCCTGGCCACCTCCCGGGATCGGCCTCCTGAGCGCCACTGCCAGGATCTGCTCGCCTCGTTAAATGCGGCCCTGGCTGGGATGCCGTGGTCACTCCCGGTCAGAGGCCCCAGCTGCCCACCTGGCCGGGCGCCGCCCAGCCCCTCTCAGCCACCGGCCTGCCCCTGGGGACGCACCGCTCTGCCATTATTGACTCCTCTCCTGCCCTCTCTTCCCTTCCTCGGGGCCCTCGAAAACTCCTATGCATCCATCAAAACCCACAGCCAATGCCCCCTTCTCACCCCTGCTCTGAATTCTGTGGGCTCACACTAGGGGCAGAGACCTCCTGCCATTTTTTTAAAAATACATTTTATTGATTTTTTTACCCAGAGGAAGGGAGAGGGAGAGAGAGTCAGAAACATCGATGAGAGAGAAACATCGATCAGCCGCCTCCTGCACACCCCCTACTGGAGTTGTGCCCACCACCTAGGTACATGCCCTTGACCGGAATCGAACCCGAGACCCTTCAGTCCACAGGCCGACACTCTATATCCACTGAGCCAAACCGGTTTCGACCTCGTGCCATTTTTTAGAATATATTTTTAGTGATTTCAGAGGGAAAGGGAGCGAGAGAACTAGAAACATCCACGATGAGAGAGAATCACCGATCCGCTGCCTCCTGCACGCCCTCTCCTGGGAATCAAGCCTCTACCCCAGGCACGTGCCCTGATCGGGAATCGAACCGTGACCTCCTGGTTCATAGGTCAACACTCAGCCACTGAGCCACACCGGCCGGGTATCGTTTCAGATGAAGCACTAGGGGTTCTTCCCCCGGAAGGATTATTCTCTGACATATGGGGATGTCCGCTCTCCCCACCCCCACGTTGGTTTTCAACGCCATACGTTCACTCTGACTAAGGAGGGTGTCAACAGGTATGTTTAGTTTGGTGGCCTGTCTTTTCTGAGAAGTCATTTCAATCTTGTTTCCCCAAATTCCGGCCCCAAATTTAGCACCCTGAAGCTGCGAGGATGTCCTTCGCACCCAAAATATCTTCCAAATTCCCTAAACAGCCAGACGCAAATATTGGCTCTGTCGCCTTCCGAAAGGAGATACAAGAAAAACAGCGGAGCTGGTTTGTTGTGTAAAGATCTCCAGATTCTCGGTCAAAACTGTCACAGAAGCTCTTTCAGGTCATGGTGAGCGGGTTACGTAAGCTCTCGGAGTCTTGGTTTCTGTGTCTGTGAACTGGGGACAATCTGCCTTCATTCCCTTAAAGCAGCGGTTCTCAACCTTCCTCAGGCCGAGGCCCTTTAAGGCAGCTCCTCATGGGGTGGTGACCCCCAAACCATAACATTATTTCCGTGGCTACTTCATCACTGTCATTTTGCTACTGTTATGAACTGTGATGTAAATATCTGATAGGCAGGATGTATTTTCGTTGTTACACATTGAACATAATGAAAGCCTAGGGATTAATCACAAAAACAATATGTAATTATATATTGTGAAATATTTATTTCTAAGTACAAATACATGAAATTTTGTCTTGAATCGTGGTGTAGCATGGGCAGCAGTCTTCATATAACAACAGTAAACTACATGGCTACATTTTGCTACACCGAGGAGTTAGTTCCTAAGACCATGGGAAATAGGTGTTTTCCGATAGTCTTAGGCGACCCCTGTGAAAGGGTCGTTTGACCCCCAAAAGGGGCGCGACCCACAGGTTGAGAACCACTGCCTTAAAGGCTTCCTGTGAAGATGAACTCAGACAACAGAAGCAAACACCCAGCATGCAGCAGGCATCCAATGCAGGTAAGTTAATGTCCTTCCTCCCAACCTGGAATCTCATCTAAATTCATCTCTAATAACAAAAACCCACGGCAGGATCTACAGGACTCTGAGTATGTTATATCGAGATGAATCAAGTTTCCTCTATTCCTTTTTGTCTATCCAGTCAACCCTTGACAAACACCGGTTTAAACTCCATGAGTTCACTTCTACGTGGATTTTTTTTTCAGTAAATTCAGCAAATGTATTTTTTCTTTCTTATGGATTCCTTAATTACATTTCTTTTTCTTGAGCTTACTTTATCATAAAAAAATGCTGTATAGAATATATATATAACATACAAAACATGTGCTGACTATTGATGTTATGGATAAGGCTTCTGGTCCACAGGAGGTAGATTTTTTTTAAAAAATAAATCTTTATTGTTCAGATTATTACATTTGTTTCGCTCTTTTTTTCCTAAAGAAAAAATAAACAAATGGGACTACATCAAAATAAAAAGCTTTTGCACAGCAAAAGAAACCATCAACAAAACAACAAGAAAAACCACTGTATGGGAGAACATATTTGCAAATGTTATCACTGATAAAGGTTTAATCTCCGACATCTACAGCCAACTTATGCAACTTAATAAAAGGAAGATAAACATTCCAATAAAAAAATGGGCAACGGACCTAAATAGAACCTTTTCGAAAGACGACAGAAGGAAGGCCAAGAGACACATGAAAACATGCTCAAAGTCACTAATTATCCGAGAGACGCAAATCAAAACGATAATGCGGTACCATCTCACACCTGTCAGAATGGCAGTCATCAACAAATCAACAAACGACAAGTGTTGGCGAGGATGCGGAGAAAAAGGAACCCTGTGCACTGCTGGTGGGAATACAGACTGGTGCAGCCACAGTGGAGAACAGTATGGAGTTTCCTCAAAAAACTAAAAATGGATCTCCCATTTGACCCAGCGATCCCACTCTTAGGAATTTACCCTAAGAAATCAAAAACACCAATCAGAAAGGATTTATGCACCCTATGTTCATAGCAGCACAATTTACAATAGCTACAATTTGGAAACAGCCTAGGTGCCCGTCAGCAGAGGAGTGGATCAGAAAACTGTGGTCCATCTACACCATGGAATTCTGTGCTGCCATTAAAAAGAAGGAATTCTTACCATTGGCAGCGACCTGGATGGAACTGGAGAGCCTTATGCTCAGTGAAATAAGCCAGTCAATGAGGGAGAAGCATCACATGATCTCACTCATTGGTGGATAATAAAGAACATGATAAACTGATGAACAAAAGGATAGATACAGAGGCAGTAAAGCTTCAAACAGACTGTGAAATTACAGCAGGAAGGTTAGGGAGGGGTGAGGTAGATAAGAGATCAACCAAAGGACTTGTATGCATGCATATGAGCATAACCAATGAACATAGACACTGAGGGGTTGGGGTATGCCTGGGAGGGAGGGGGGGCAATGGGGAGATATGTATACATGTAACACAATTTTTTAAAAAAAAGGTCAAAAAGAAGAGAAGAAAACCAGGGGTGAGGATTAAAGATATAAATAAATAAATTCCGCTGCTTGGTATTTACTCAACAACAGAAATAAACGTTTTGTCTACAAACACTTGCCCACAGTGTTCACGGCCTGTATTCAAAATAGCCCCAAACTGGGAATGACTCAGGCGTCCTCAGCACAAGTGTGAATAGACCAGCTCTGACATCCCCCTCTCAGCAGCGAAGGGAACATGAAGGTGCCAACGCAGTGAGGCCCCACGACATTTTGGGGCGGGGGAGGAGCCGGGCAGAAGAGAGTCAATAGAAGTTCTAGAAAGGGAGCACCACAGTGTCGGAGGGCAGGGGGGAGGTCGCCTGAGGACGGGCAGAGGGGAGAGACCAGCGGCAGAGGAGCAGGAGGGGACCTGGTGGGGTGACAGCATGCTCCAGAGCGGGCTGGGGTGTTGGTTACATGAATGTACACGTTGTCGGAACTCATCAGACCGTACATGTCACGTGGGTGTCGTGGCATAACAAGAAATATGCTTGCCGAAACCGGTGTGGCTCAGTGGATGGAGCGTCGGCCTGCGGACTGAAAGGTCCCAGGTTCGATTCCGGTCGGGGGCATGTACCTTGCTTGTGGGCACATCTCCAGAGTGGGGCGTGCAGGAGGCGGCTGATGGATGTCTCTCTCTCATCGATGTTTCTAACTCTCTATCATTCTCCCTTCCTCTCTGTGAAATATCAATAAAATATATATTTTTTAAAAAACTGTCTGTAGGCGATCAATTGCCGACTGCATAGACTCCTTCTGTGTGTGATGCAACGCTGTGAGGTCCAAACAATCGTTGGTTTCACGGC